>JALGBA010003910.1:187500-244774 GCA_023970755.1 Azemiops feae | reverse complement strand
ATTCCATTGAGTGTTGACAGTAAGGCATACTTGGGGGTGGGGGGTGGGGGACGACACAGTTTCCAAACTCAAACATATCTTGATGTTATATCTGTGGCCTCATTCCCCCCCCTCCCAAAAAAACTATTTTACATTTCAGAAATGTGATTATGACTTTTAAACTTGCTTGTTCTAAAACTGAAAGAAAATGAGGTTTGTTGCCCTAAGTAGGAGTTAGTCCATATTATCCACAATGTCCAAATTATATTATTCATAATTATCCAAATCTGTTGTAGCTTATGCATCAGAACACGAGATTTCCCATTGTAATCAAATAATATATTATTAGTTTTATGATATCTATTAATTTTGCACCGAAATCTGTCTCCTGGCTTTTCAAAGCTTTTCTTCCCCTGAAGAAAAAAGGCTTCCATTTTTTTTTTCTACCAAATTCTCAGCCATGTTTACATTTCTGTTTAGGATAAGGTCACAGATGTCGATTGAATTTAATGTGGGGCACTTTGCAAAAATCATCACTGCCAAAATATTACATGATCATTGTACAAAGAAAAAAGTTGTTGTCTTAAAGGAAAAAAAAAAGAAATAAACCTGGATGGAAGCCGTAAAATAAAAGAGTAAAAGATTGGTAGTCTGGTAGACATTCTAACATATTATGATAGAAAACAGGGGCAGGAACGATCAGATTTGATAAGGTAAACCGTAGAATCAGGTAAATCATCTGGATGAAGTGAAGACTTTAGATAGCCATACAGTTCCTGTTTGAAAAACTTCAGGGATGTCGTTAATTTTAATGGAAGACGAGTGAAGGGGCCAAATGTTTGACTACAACGGAAGACATCATTGTTATTTTTCTTCTTTTCCTCCACCATCATTCCACTGGAGCAAGTGCTACTCATGGTGTGGCTGAATGGCTTTTTGCCAAAAATCCACTGAATCTCTGGAATTGTCCTACATAGAGTATAAAAGAGAGAGAGAGCTGATGAAGGCACCAGTCTAGAAAGTGTGAGGTCTAGTCCAGGGGTAGGCAACCTTGGCTCTTTTATGACTCGTGGACTTCAACTCCCAGAATTCCTGAGCCAGCATGGCTCAGCTTGGAAAGCTCTCCCTTTCCCCTCAGCATGGCTGGCTCAGGAATTCTGGGAGTTGAAGTCCACGAGTCATAAAAGAGCCAAGGTTGCCTACCCCTGGTCTAGTCCTACCTTTGGTATGAAAGTCATCTGGGTGACTTTGGGGCAATCACCAGGAGACGGTGAGTTCTAGTCCCACTTTACGCATGAAAGCTGGCTGAATGACTAGGGGAGAGATACCAGTAGACTATGACTTCTAGTCCCGCTCTAGGTATGAAAGCCAGCTGGATGACTTTGGGCCAATCATCAGGAGATAGTGAGTTCTAGTCCCACTTTACGCATGAAAGCTGGCTGAGTGACTATGGGAGAGGTACCAGGAGACTATGACTTCTAGTCTCGCTCTAGGTATGAAAGCCAGCTGGGTGACTTTGGACCAATCATCAGGAGACGGTGAGTTCTTGTCCCACTTTACACATGAAAGCTGGCTGGATGACTTTGGGCCAGTCACCAGGAGACTATGAGTTCTAGTCCTGCTCTAGGTATGAAAGCCGGCTGGGTGACTTTGGGTCAATCATCAGGAGACAATGAGTTCTAGTCTTATCTTAGACATGAAAGCTAGCTGGGTGATTTTGGGCCAGTCACACTCTCTTAGCCCAACTCACCTCACAGGTGTGGGGAAAATAGGAGGAAGAAGGCATATTAGGCATATTTGCAATCTTGAGTTGTTTTATAAAAATAATAAAGGGGATATGCACATAAATGTAATTAAATAAATAAGGCCTACATCCCTGTGGAAAAAAGAATTAATTGCTGTTTTTGAAAGTTTCAAGATGATTGTGTCTTGAACTGCCACTGAAGTGATTAGCTGTGGTTTCTCAAATTATTCCAAAGGCAGCCTTGTGTTAGCAGTGTGTAGTCACATTTGAATGGTGTTGAGCTGGTGATTTTTAGCAGTTTTGCTGAAAAAAGAAAGACAATTAAAATAGTTGTGTTAAATCTGATTTTTCTACCAAAGGTGATGGGAGCTAAATTTTCTCTCCTCTTATTTAACATTTAACTATCTATCAACATTCCGACACTTTCATCCTGGGGGAGCTAAAAAAAAAACCAATAAAAAAAATCTCAAGCAAAAATGTACCTTGTTGCTTTGATAGAGTTCAGGTAATTGGAAGATGGCAGTGAGAAAAATGTACTCAGGGCTACAGCTAACTCTAACCTATAGATCAGTGTTTTCAGGCATGGGAACTTTAAGATGTGTGGACTTTAACTCCCAGAATCCAGTGTTCCAATATCTAAGCAGTGGTGGTGAACCAATGGCACGGGTGCCAGAGGCGGCACTCAGAGCCCTCTCTATGGGCACGCGCGCCGTCGCTCCAGTGGAATGGCTTGCCTCCAGAAGTTGTGGGCACTCCAACACTGGACATTTTTAAGAAGAGATTGGACCACTATTTGCCTGAAATGGTATAGGGCAGTAGTCCCCAACCTTTCTGGCTCTACGGACTGGCAGTGGTGGCGGAGGCAGTGGGGGGAGGGAGCAGGGATGGTTTTGTGTGCGCACCCACCTCTTCCATAAATGGAGCTTTGAGTGTTCACCCACCATTTATGCAGCCCAGTTCCCAATGGACTGTGGCCCGGTATTGGGCCACAGACAGGGGGTTGGGGGCCTCTAGTACAAGGTTTCCTGCCTGAGCAGGGGGGTGAACCAGAACAACTCTGTTATTTTGTTATTCTGTTATTATTAAGAATGCCCCAGCCAGTAACCACTGCTGTAGATCAGGGGTCCAAACTTGGCCCTTTTATGACTTGTGGACTTCAATTCCCAGAATTCCTCAGCCAGCGTGCCTGGCTGAGGAATTCTGGAAGTTGAAGTCCACAAGTCATAAAAGGGCCAGGTTTGAAGACCCCTGCTGTAGATGAAGCCCCGGTAGAATATCTTCTTCAGTCAGTTATGTCACCCACTAGCAGTGTCCCTTTTGTCAAGACTCAATTCCAGTTTATTAGTCTCCATCCATTCTGTTATATTAACTTGAGTTACCATCATTAATAACATGTGATATTCTCCTTGGTTGGTTCAATTATCTGTTTCTCACCAAGTACACATTTTCAGGATCCTCCTCATGATTAAATGTTTACCCTGAACTGTCCTTCCACTAAGAACAAAAAAGAAAGAAAAGGGAGGGAAGGATGAAAGAAAAAATTGCTTTGTAGCATTTATTGTCAGAAGACAGTCTCTGCATTCTCTTAGAGAACAATAAGAATTACTCTTACATCAAGGTATCCAAACTCTTTCTGAACTTCTTATTTCTCTATTTCGATGGCTTCCATAATTATTCTCTTGTTGAAGTGTTCAGTTTTGGAGAAACACCCCCACAACATGAATAAACATGACGATACCTCCCGCCTACCAGACATCTGGAAACTAGCCCTAGTCAACAAACGAGTCCCAACCACAAAAACCGACACCGGACCCAGAACAACACAGGACACCACCACCAATCACCCTCATCAGACTCAAACCCAAACCCATCCCATAGACGAAATGCAATCATCATCCAGAATCCACACCACGGCGACATCACCAACTGCTGCACCCCCCGCCGACCCCCACACAAAGCAAACTGACACACGCCATAAACACATGGCCAGACCGCAAACTTGGAGCCAAACCAAAGCCCATGATGCTACATCACAGCCATCTACTCAGGACATTACATCACAGAACTCAGGAGGTTACATCGCAAAGACTCAGTGTGTTACAACGCAGCCTACCTCCCATGATGTGGCAGCACAGGACTCAGGATATCACTACAATAGAGCTCAGAATGTTACCACACAGCCCATTACCCAGGTACAAAAGAACAATGGGCACACAGCCAGCACCTCAGCCACACAGGATGTTACCAAACAACTGACTAATTTGCTTACATCAATTCCATCTTCCAATCAAGATGTAACAACACAGCCAACCAACCCACTTACAGCTACATCAGCTAATTTGCTTACATCAATTCCATCTTCCAATCAAGATGCAACAACACAGCCAACCAACCCGCTTACAGCTACACCAGCTAATTTGCTTACATCAATTCCATCTTCCAATCAAGATGTAACAACACAGCCAACCAACCCGCTTACAGCTACAAAGCCAACACACCACACACCCCCTCCAGTATTTATAGAAGGACGGCAGCTCCGATCACGCTTTGCTCGCACAAGCACGAAGCTGAAGACACCAGCCTGAAGATGGCGAGTGGGACCTCGTCGAAACGTCACCAAGACACTCTCAATCTTACACGGGAAAAGACCCGAATACGCCAAGATCTGCATATATATATATATATATATACAATTTCAATGCAATTAAAGATATATATATCTTTATATATATAAACCCAGATGTTTAAACTGTTGGGTGATTTGAGTGATGTCATTGTTATTTTAATCTGTATTTTTAATTTTCATATTCTGTCCTCTTGTTGTGAATCTTGAATGCTCACCGGAGATGAAAAGTGGAATGTCAATAACTAAAAATGCATGGCTGGCTGAAGGCTTATTCTGCTTGGTATGTATGAGCTACAGATCAATTCTTAGTAACAGGATCCAGGAAATAAGACAATACTTAGCCTGACACTTGCTCTGGATAAACTGGCAGAAAGTATTGTTAAAATTATCAAGTATAAAGAAAAAGAACATATCCGAACCGACTGCAAATTCTTGCCATGTTGACTGAACTTGCTGAGAATTCAACTACTGTATTACAAAGTCACGACTCTTAGTTTTATGGATACAGGTAGTCCTCAACTTACGAACACAATTGAGCTCAAAATGCTAAGCAAGATGTTTGTTAAGTGAATTTTGCCCCATTTTTGACCATTCTTGTCACAGTGGTTAAGTAGATCACTGCAGTCATTAAGCTAGTAACACGGTTGTTGAGTGAATCAGACCTCCCCATTGACTTAGCTTGGCAGAAGGTTGTGAAAGGGGTTCACATGACCCTGGGGACACTGCAACCATCATAAATGAGAACCAGTTGCCAAGCTTCTGAATTTTGATCACGTGACCACAGGAATGTTGCAATGGTCATATGTGTGAAAAAAGGGTCATACGTCACTTTTCAGTGCTGTTGTAACTTCAAACAGTCACTAAATGAACTGTTGTAAGTTGAGGACTACCTGTGGTATGTCCATAGCTTTTTCTTTGGTACAATGTGGAAGTGGTTCATCATCATCATCATCATCGTCATCATCATCATCATCATCATCATCATCATCATCATCAGCTACTATGCTCTATGGGAGACTGGAGAACATACCAAAGGTCTCATTGTCAAGATGATCAAATAACAGAATAATAGAGTTGGAAGGGACCTTGGAGGTCTTCTAGTCTAACCCCCTGCTCAGGTAGGAAACCCTATACTATTTCAGACAAATGGTTGTCCAATCTCTTCTTAAAAACTTCCAGTGTTGGAGCATTCACCGCTTCCGAAGGCAGCTTGTTCCACTTGTTAATTGTTCTAACTGTCAGGAAGTTTCTCCTTAGTTCTAGGTTGTTTCTCTCCTTGATTAGTTTCCATCCGTTGCTTCTTGTCCTGCCTTCAGGCGCCTTGGAGAATAGCTTGACTCCCTCTTCTTTGTGGCAGCCCCTGAGATATTGGAACACTGCTATCATGTCCCCCCTCGTCCTTCTCTTCGTTAAACTAGACATACCCAATTCCAGCAACCGTTCTTTATATGTTTTATCCTCTCCTGATCATCTTTGTTGCTCTTCTCTGCACTCTTTCTAGAGTCTCAACATCTTTTTTACTTCGTGGTGACCAAAACTGGATGCAATATTCCAAGTGTGGCCTTACCAAGGCATTATAAAGTGGTATTGCTTTCTTCTCATCTGGTCTTTCAACTTGCTAGCCCTTGTTTTAGTGTTAGCATTTTCTTGGTTGTTCACACCAGGCCACACCAAGTTCACACCAGGGTCAGTCCCCCTTAGCTTTGAGAAGCCAGCCTAGCCTGGATAAATATGGCCACTTTCTAATCAGTATTTAGATTTCTCCTGGTTATCAAGGCAAAATCAACTGGACTCTTGTAATTCACTTTAGTTTTTCCTAACTTTCTTGAAATTTAATACTGGCAAGAAAGTTTGTTCTGAAAATAGAATGAGACAAGACTTCTCACAGAGAAATCTTTCAGCCCCAATAAAGTGAAGAATTCCTACCCACACAGACCCTAACCCTGAGATCAAAGCTATGTCAAAATGAGCATTCATTTAATACGAAGATTGAGATCATTTTTTTTCTCCCTGATTGCCAGGGAGAGGGGAGGGGAAGGTTGAGAGGAAACAATTGTTCCTACAACATTTCTTAGCAGAAATCTGTGCTGCATTTTTGATACAACCCAAAAACAAGCCTAACAAATGGCAGCATTTTAACATCTCTATAAAAATCAAAAGAAGTTATAACAGGATCTATTAAGAAGGCAGGAATGTCAGGGTGAAAGTGGAACAGCTATTCAATATTTGAGAAGCAAAAAAAGAGAGATGTTCCATAACTTTGTTTTTACAGCTATTGAATTCTGTGGGCATATCAAAGCTTCTTTCTTCCTCAGAAGGTAGAGAAGATGTTCCAGATCGAGCTTCATAATAATGGCTCTCCATTGACAGTGGAAATATGAATAGATCAAACTATTTCCAAATCTTTAAAAAAGCATATTATCTGCTACTGTGCTCTATGGGAGACTGAAGAACATGTCAAGATGATCAAATAACAGAATAACAGAGTTGGAAGGGACCTTTGAGGTCTTCTAGTCCAACCCCCTGCTCAGCCAGGAAACCCTATATCATTTCAGACAAATGGTTGTCCAATCTCTTCTTAAAAACCTCCAGTGGTGGAGCACCCATATCTTCTGGAGGTAAATCGTCCCACTGATTAATTGTTCTCACTTTCAGGAAATTTCTCCTTAGTTCTAGATTGGTTCTCTCCTTGATTAGTTTTCATCTGTTGCTTCTTGTCCTGCCTTCAGGTGCTTTGGAGACCCCCTCTTCTTTGTGGCAGCTCCTCAAATATTGAAACACTGCTATTATGTCACCCCTAGTCCTTTTCACTAGACTAGACATACCCAATTCCTGCAACTGTTCTTCATATGTTTTAGCCTCCAGTCCCTTAATCATCTTTGTTGCTCTTCTCTGCACTCTTTCTAGAGCCTCGACATCTTTTTTATATCATGGAGACCAAAATTGGATGCAGTATTCCATGTGTGGTCTTACCAAGGCATTTATAAAGTGATATTAACATTTCATGTGATGATGTATCAAGATTAAAGCAATGATAATCATAGTGGCATCTTCCCAACCTTTCCCGTAGTCTCCGCTTTCTTCTTGATGGAACTTCTTATTCTACCTTTTTTATTTGCCTCACTAATATCAGAATGCTTCACCTGTTATCATCTGATCTGGGTTAATGTAAGTTTATTTAAATGAAATGAATGCTATGTGCATTTCTTTACCACTACCCTTTTAAGAAACCCGAAAGAAGGGGTTATGTTTCAGATTGAAAATAGGAAATTAATTCTGGTTCCCACTCTGTTTTTTATGCATATTTACCTGAGAGTAAACTTAAAGCACAGAGAGACTTACTTCTAAGTAAACAACCTTAGACTTGGATCATAATCTAGCCATTCCAAGTTGAAATCCCAAGTTTTGGATACTTGCTTTTCCTTTTATGGCAGGGGTGTCAAACTGGTGGCCCCTGGGCCGGATGCATCACACGCAAGACACACCTACCACAGCTCCACAAAGGCAAAAAAGTCATGATATGTCACGATACGTCACATGATGCGATCGAGTTTGACACCCGTGTTTTATGGTATATAAGTGATTACAACCACTCTTATCTCAATGAGAGACTTAATTAAGGAATAAAAGAAATAGATGGCAAGTAAATTGCAGCACACTCTAAAATTTGTCAGTGCAAAAAGAGATAATGGCCACAAAACATTACAGGAGTTAGAGAAGGTAAACAGCTCAGGGACCAGAAGCTTGTGGCAAAGTTTACTTTTCTGTCTCTTTGGCATAACTGTTCAATCAGTAAATTAAGGAAGTGAATGAGATAACCCATAAAAAATACCAAAGACTATGTGACTTAGACAGCATTCAGATATCACTTATCATTAATTATTTCTAGGCTGTTGCTATCTACTCCCTTCTGCCAAGCTGTAGAAAAAAATAATCTCTCACTCTTCGTCTCCATTCCTCGGCATCTTGAGTGATTTAAGCGCATCAACTGGATATATATAGGATGAAAAAGGTGGTATTGTTTGAAAGCTCTCATTCTGTTGAATGGTGATTTATTACAGAGAGTTTTTGAAGGTAGAATTCGTATGAGCAGAGGTTGAAGAAGAACCAGGATTGAATTGCAAAGGTGAGATAAAAAAGAATTCAGGAAGAAAAGTTCAGCTGGATTTGCCTGGGCAAATATAGGAAAATTGAAAATTTATAACTAGTTTTTAACAGTTGGAAGAATAAAGGCAATGAACTCAGGATGTCTTATTTTCATTTAAAGACTAGTCTAAGTATGTAAAGCACAAGCTAATTACCAGGCTGAAGTCCACACTGAAATCCAATTGAGTCCAATTCTTTATTTGCTTACACCTAAAGGGACAGAATCTTGCCAGACTAAAGGTATAATGGTGGGAGTAGGACAGGCAGAGTCTGGGGGTGGGGCTGGAGTCAAGAGAGGAATCAGCCTAGAGCAGTGATAGAATTCAAATAACTAAACAACCGGTTCCCTTATTCGATGCAGGCCTGGGCCTCCGAGGCCTAGAACAGACTTCCGGAAGTGGCATTCACACACTTCTGGTGGGCTGTTCTAGGCCTGGGAAGCCTCCTCCAGACCTCTGAGGCCTAGAATGGACTTCCGGAAGTGGCATCCGCACACTTCTGGTGGGCCGTTCTAGGCCTGGGAGGCCTCCTCCAGGATTCCGAGGCCTAGAACGGACTTCCGGAAATGTCATCCACGCACTTCCAATGGGCCGTTCTAGGCCTGGGAGGCCTCCTCTGGAAGCCAGTCGGTTCTCTGAATGCAGCAAAATTTAGCTACCAGTTCTGCTGAACCGGTGCGAACTGGCTGAATCCCACCACTGGTCTAGAGTTATTACATTTCCACAAATGGTCTAAATCCAACTCCTCTTGAATTCTGTTAACTTTTATCAAGCACCAATTTATTGCTGACTGTTAGTTGACCACATTCTTGCATAGGCATGAACTTGACCCTTTGATCCTGATTCTTCACATCTGACAATAACCTTTCAACCCAGGGGTATCAAACTGCTGGCCTGCGGGCCAGTTGCATCATGTGGAGGCCATGCCCACCCCAGCTCCGGCAATGAGAAAAAAGTCGCGATACGTCGCGACACGTCACGTGATGCAGTGAGTTTGACACCTGTGTTCTAACCTAATAGATTAGGCTATCCTGAACCTCTTCCTCCGCCGCCATCCAGTCCAGAACTGCACAGTCTCTTTCTTGGCTTCTCTCTGGAGTGTGTTGTCTCCTTCCTGGGAAACTGGGTGCTGTTGCCAGAATTCACACACACAAACACAAACCGCTGTGAAAAATTCCAGGAGTACCAATGATATTCTCTTTCTAGAAGACATGTCCTGGTGTGAGTATCAAAAAATCAAGATGGTAGCACAAACATGCAATCATACAAGCATGGTTGTGATCAACAGCTTGATTTTTTTTGAACCTTTCTCTAGAATTATTGTTCTTCAGAAAGAAAGGTTCTGAGTTTAACTCTAAGTTTCTCAAACCTAGCAACTTTAAGATGTATGGACTGCAACTCCCAAAATTCCCAGTCTATCATGCTGCCTCAGTATATTCTGGGAGTTGAAGTCCAAATGTCTTAAAGTTGCCAAATATGAGATTTAGTTCATATTTGTTCCCTTTCTTCCTTTTTATTCTTTCCAACTCTACATAGGTTTGGAAAGAAATTATGTAAAGATGCTCAGGATTCAGTCTGCCATGGTTAACTCTCAAAAAAAATATGAACAAAACAGATTAAATTTGGAGTGAAGACAAAGATAAGAGTTAAAAAAAGAGCTGGCTCAGGCCATTTTCTTTCTGGAGGGGAGAAAAATTCCAGAAAAAAACAACCCCAAACCAATCCAATGCATGTTTATGGAGAAACAGTAGGATGGGGAGTCAGGATATCATTAACTCTACAGTTTTAACCCATTCCTTCCCAGACACACATGAGCATAGCTTTTATTAAGGGGTTAGAAAGAATTCCAGAAGCCAGGACCTGCAAGCTTTCCTATCTTTTCTCTTTAAGGAATTTTTAGCCATCTTGCCTTTAAATAAAAGCATGTACATACAGTATTAGCGTATAAAGCTTCAGGATAACTAGCTAGCTAGCTAGATGAGATGGATGGATAGATATGATAGACAGACAGACAGACAGACAGACAGACAGACAGACAAACAGGATAATATACAGTATATAATGTTAACACTTTTTTGGGTGAGATAGATCACACTTGGGGTACCTAGAGATGTCATGTGATGAGAAAAAGAAAGAAGAGAAGGCTTGAAGAACGTTTGCAAAAGAGGAAACCATCTCTATTGATGCCTCTTATGGAGACACCAGAGGACTAAGAGTTCCTCTCCATTAAGAAGTTGGCAATCTGACACAAAATGCATTTTCGAGAATTTCTGGGTTGAAATCCATCCCCTGATTTCCCACAACTTGCCTTCCCCTGTGAAAAGAGTTTCTCTTCTATTTCATTTTCAGGCAAATTGAAAATTACTTGATAATGTTTTTGAGGCAACTTCGTTGTGGTAATGTTCTGGGACATTGGGATTTTCCTTTCTTCCACATTACTCCATAAGTCAGAAGACTTTATGGCTGCAATGTTTCAATCTGAAGAGGCCTTGGGTCTTCCCTTGAGTTTTAACACAAAGAAGGGAATCCAGGAAAGCTGCAAACTATCAAAGATGGGACATTGGGTTTTTTAATGGCTATTTGATAAGTGCCAAGATCATACACCCCAATAAAGGAGAAAATTTGTACCTCAGGGTTGAAATGAGGGGTCCTTGGTGCTCTCTGAGCTTGGTTATATTCTTGCAGGCATTTCATTACCCAAACTAAATAACATCATCAGTGCTAGTTCACTGTGCATTCCACTTTTGACATATTCACCCCAATCTTCTCCTCGCTGCAAAAATTTCCCCTTCAAAAGTGGTTCCTATTCCAGTGATTTCAAGGAGAACATCTTCAGATAGATTGCAGAAAAACTGTTTATCCAGCCTAGAGTTCAGAACAGTGCTTGGAAATTCAATTCAATGCCATTCCCAATGCCAAAATTTGGATAAAAATTTGGTATTCTGAGAAAAGCACCAGGATTCTTTGCCAATAAGACAAACAGCAGATTCACTGAATCAAGTTTTTCTTCAATTATAGAAGACGATAATGCAACTTTACTCATCTTGTAGCAAGTTACAGAATATTGCCTCATTACATCCTTCCTCCAAGGACATAGCCAAATAGGGAAGCTATGATGAAGAAGCAATAATGTGTAATGTACATTAGTCCAGTCCTGCCATTTGAGTGGTCAAAGAACAGAGAATGGGCTGCATTAAAGGATTTAAGAACAATAGAAATAGCAATAGCACTTAGACTTAATTACCACCCTATAGTGTTTTACAGCACTCTCTGGGTGATTTTCAAATTTCTGGTTGGTTCTAGGGTGGATAATTCTTGAATTATCTTCCACCCATTACTTCTTGTCCTGACCGCAGATGCTTTGGAAAATAGGTCGATCCTATTTCTTCTCTCTGAAGCCCTTCAAGTATTGGAAGACTGCTCTCATATCACCTCTGATCCTTCTCTTCTTTAGACTAGACATACCTAGTTCCCTCAATCGTTCGTCATATGTCTATGGCAGTGGTGGCGAACCTATGGCACGCGTGCCAGAGGCGGCACTCAGAGCCCTCTCTGTGGGCACGCGTGCCATGCCCCGGAGATGGTGAGAGACTGGCCCCCACTGCCCTGGCCCCGCCCACCCAGTCTGCCATGACCACTGCGGTCACACCCACCCAGCACCCGGTGATAAATAAGTGGGTTTTGGGTTGCAATTTGGGCACTGGGTCTCTAAAAGGTTCGCCATCATTGGTCTATGGAGATCATCCAGTCATCCAGATCATGGTTGTCCCAAAGATGCTTTTTCAAAAGGCAACCAGACTTTGTTTTCCTTTGAAGACAGCTTGGACACACCAAGACACACCAGAACTGAAGAAGCTTCTTGGATGAGAAGCGAAATGATTTCAAGGAAAAACAAAGTCCATGTGACATTCATCGTATGGTTTAGCTTACAGACCCCTTATCAGTTCAACCTGTAATTCAACCTGAAAAGAAGGCAACCAAATGTAGGTATGTGGATTGCCCAGTTCTGAAGGCTCTCATTTCCGTGCTCTCTACCCAACAGCCTGATTTCCTGTTTGTCTGCTGAGCTTCCCCCATCGAGTCTCCACAGAGGGCCCTTAGTGAAAGTAAGCACCACCATAGTAACAGCAATAGCACTTAGGCTTATATCCTGCTCCGCAGTGCTTTACAGCAGGGGTCCCCAACCTATGGCCAATAGGTACTGGGCTGTGACCTATTGGCCACCGGGCCACGGGAATAGCTGGTGAGCCCCCCCCCCACAGTAGCACCACCAGGGGGGTGCTAGCAGCCTCATTTGCACATGCGTGGGTGCACTAGCACCGCCACTAGTGTCACAGGGGCGCTAGCGGCCCATTTGCGCATGCACACAAACACCAGTGGCCTGTTTGTGTGGGCATCAGCGGCCCGTTTGCATGTGTGCACGTGCACATTTTCCTACTCCTCCCTTTCCTTCCAGGCCGCCTAGCTGGAAAGGTTGGGGAGCTCTGCTTTGCAGCATTCTCTGGGCAGGTTACAATGTCAGCGTATTACCCCCCCCCCCAACCATCTGGATCCTCATTTTACTGACCTTGGAAGGATGGAAGGCTGAGTCAACCTTGAGCCCCATCAGGATCAAACTCCAAGCTGTGGGCAGAGTTTGCCTGCAATACTGCATCCCAAGGAACTTTCTTCTGCTGCTATGTCAAACACACAATCTGAGCAAGTTACATTGCAATGGATGGCTCCCCGCTGTCTTATTTCAAACCCATTAAAAGAAAAAAAAAAGTATCAGCATTATTACTCAGATGGGAAAGACAGACATTGAATTTTCTCTTGATTTTTTTTTTCTGTTTCAACACAAAGACTTGTGCGGAGGTCTTCAGGGAGATCATTTTGACAATAACACTTTAGAGTCACAGTGCTGTCTCATCTTCAGATTTTTCTTTTATGCTGATGCTGTTTTTAGTAACCTGTGGGTTTAAATGGATGTTACCGCTATTAGACATTTAGAAAGTACAGAAGTGCTAGGAAGCAAGAGATGAAGTATTGTTACTGTGGGTATTTTTTTTCCCTGGACTTTTTTTTTTAACTGTCTGGGATCCTAACATATTTAGGACAATGCAAGATGGGTAGAATGGATGTTTGGGAAAGGTAGATGAAAATATGGGAAATATATCTTCTATGAACTTCCTTAATGGTGCAAAGCATTTATACTTAAATGCTGTATTAATGATCTTTATTTCGAGGGAATATTTCATTACTTACTTAAGTAATAGGCTCAGTGCTATGATCTTTAGGAGAGAAAACGTGTAGCTCGGGGTTGAACTGTAGAGTCCTTGGTTCTCTCTCTTGTGTTGATTGTTTTCTTGCAGATGTTTCATTGCCAAACTAGGTAACATCATCAGTGTTAGTAGGGAGTGGGGTTTGCTCTCATTTTATAGACTAGTGCAGGGGTGTCAAACTGCTGGCCCGTGGGCCGGTTGCATCATACCGAGGCCGCGCCCCCACCCAGCCAGCAGTGTGCAGCAGCAACCAAAAAAGCTAATACAATCCTGGTTTGTATAAACAGAGGCATAGAATCAAGATCACGCGAAATATTATTACCGCTTTATAAAACCCTAATAAGACCACAGCTGGAATACTGCAGCCAATTTTGGTGACCTTATCACAAAAAAAGATGTTGAGAGTTTGGAAAAAATTCAGAGAAGAGCAACTAAGATGATCAAAGGCCTGGAGACTAAAACATACGAAGAACTGCTACGGGACTTGGGTTTGGCTAGTCTAAAGAAAAGAAGAAATAGGGGAGACATGATAGCAGTATTCCAGTATTTGAGGGGCTGCCACAAAGAAGAGGGGGTCACGTTATTCACCAAAGCACCAGAGGACAGGACAAGAAACAATGGTTGGAAACTGATCAAGGACAGAAGCAACCTGGAATTAAGGAGAAACTTCCTGACAGTGAGGACAATCAACCAGTGGGACAGCTTGCCTCCAGAAATCGTGGGCGCTCCATCACTGGAGATTTTTAAGAAGAGACTAGACGATCACCTGTCTGAGATGGTATAAGTTCTCCTGCTTGATCAGGGGGCTGGATTAAAAGGCCTCCAAGGTCTCTTCCAACTCTATTCTATTCTAAAAAAAGTCGCGATACATCGTGACATGTCACGTGACGTGATGAGTTTAACACCCGTGGACTAGTGGTTTGCCCTATCAGTATTGGTGGGAGTGTGCGTGGTGATTCCTTAATTGGACTGTTGTTTGCTGTTAGCTTTTTTGGCAGTTCCTTGTTTGCTCCTTGATTGTTGTTCTAATGTTAATCACCGAGACCATTCCCACCAACACTGACAGGACAAGCCCCTAAAATATCTCCTCATATTTCCCATTTCCTCAGAAAAGGGAAGATTCCTTACCAACTTTTCTTAATAGATGGCTATCTTATTTAGGAATTATTAAGTTTATTACTGAATTAATGAGTTAAAGCAATCTTCCCTAGCTTTTGCAAGCTCCAAATCTGAGGTTTTATGAAAAGTTGTTCATACTTAAATGTATTTTATTATTGCCACAATGACAGATGACTTAACAGTAATAACCTAGTCAGACCAATGCATTTTAATCTAGTTTATAAGTAATAACCAAAAAGCAAGAATTTCTAGAGACATAAATGACGCAGAAAAGATTATTAGGATTTTGGCAAAAATGCCACCAAAGGCAATATCTGAAATGTTGCCAGTTATTAAATGTTGGCATCTGAGATAAATAGAGAGAATATATGAAATCAATCATCAATTATACAGTGACTTCAAAATAAAACAGTGATTAAGAATTTATCGGCATTTTTCCCCCCACTGGGATATAGAGCTCAGCTTTTGTAACATATGCACACATAGCCAGAGAACATAAAATACAATAATGGAAGTTTGAATAGGAGAACAGGTTAAAAAAAACATATTTCCTTGATTCATATTTGTATTTTATAGGTTACAAATGTACATTTATTGAACATGATTCTCAAGTCTCAGGATTTGTCTTGGAGATGAAGAAAATTCTTGCTGTTTTCTCTGGACATTCTTGTATTTCTTTTTACCAATAAAGGAAAGAATATTTGTAGCTCAGGGTTGAAATGAGGGATCCATGGTGTTTTCTGAGCTTGCTTGTTTTCTTGCACATGTTTCATTACCCAAACTAGGTAACATCATCAGTGCTAGTAAGGAGTAGGATTTGATCTCAGTTTATATTCTAGTGGCTTACACTGGCGTGGTCTTAGCAATTCTTTGGTTGGGCTGTTTACTATTGGCCTGTTTGGCAGTTTATTGATTGGGGTATTAGAATAGAATAGAATAGAATAGAATGGAATAGAATAGAATAGAATAGAATAGAATAGAATAGAATAGAATAGAATAGAATAGAATAGAATAGAATAGAATAGAATAGAATAGAATAGAATAGAGCTGGAAGGGACCTTGGACATCTTCTAGTCCACCCCCTGCTCAAGCAGGAGAACCTACACCGTCTCAGACAGGTGAATGTCTAGCCTCTTCTTAAAAATCTCCAGTGATGGAGTGCCCACGATTTCTGAAGGCAAGCTGTTTCACTGGTTGATTTTCCTCACTGTCAGGAAGTTTCTCCTTAATTCCAGCTTGCTTCTCTCTTTGATCAGTTTCCAATCATTGTTTCTCGTCCTTCCCTCTTGTGCTTTGGTGAAATACCTGGCCCCTCTTCCTTGTGGCAGCCCCTCAGATACTGGAACACTGCTATCATGTCACCCCTATTTCTTCTTTTCTTTAGACTAGCCAAATCCAAGTCCCATAGCCGTTCTTCGTATATTTTAGTCTCCAGGCCTTTGATCATCTTAGTTGCTCTTCTTTGAATTTTTTCCAAACTCTCAACATCTTTTTTGCGATATGGTGACCAAAATTGGCTGCAGTATTCCAGGTGTGGTCTTACTAGGGTTTTATAAAGCGGTACTAATACCTCACGTGATCTTGATTCTATGCCTCTGTTTATACAACCCAGGACTTGTATTAGCTTTTTTGGCTGCTGCTGCACACTGCTGGCTCATAGTCAAGTGATCGTCCACTAGGACTCCAAGGTCCCTCTCACAGTTGCTGTTTTTGAGCCAGGTCTCACCCAATCTGTATTTGTACCTCTGGATTTTCCTGCTGAAATGTAAGGCTTTGCTTTTCTCCACATTGAAGATGTTGTTTACTTGATTGTTGGTCTGATGGTAAACAATACCCCAATTAAGAAACCACCAAAAAAACTAACAATAAACAGCCCAACCAAAGAACCACCCGGTGTAAACCACTAGAATATAAATTGAGAGCAAACCCCATTCCTTACTAGCACTGATGATGTTACCTAGTTTGGGTAATGAAATGTCTGCAAGAAAACAACCAAGCTCAGAGAGCACTAAGGACCCCTCACCTCATTTTAGTTTCATAGTTTGTAGGCAACAATTCTTTGAGAAATTTTCGCAGTGCAGGTCCTCCCTCCCTCCCTTCCTTCCGATATTGGTAGTGACATTGTGGAAGATTGGTGAGGAGACAGTGGAGTTGATTCCCATCCCCCTTTGCACACATATGACATATTTGTGTAGGAAGAATTATTTAGCTGCCTGAGAGAACTTATGTGTATCTGAGCAAACTTTGTCTTGTCAACTCCTCCATGCACACTCAGAAAAAATGTCTTAGCAAGCTTTGTGGATCGCATCACTATCTTGTAAATTGCTCTTGCTTTTGAGTTTGTTTACCTGTATTCTGGCTTGTAACAATTAACATAAAGTGGACGTGATGAGTTGTCTAATCTGGTACCTGCTGGGAAGAAGAGTAGCAAATGCATACTAGAATAAACGTTTCCCGCTAGAATATTCTTAGCAAAGGGCGAATAGTCTGAGTTCTCAAGTTATTGACAAGAATGACATCAGACAACCCCCAGTGTTGCCTGTTAGACACAATACCTTATTTAAAATATCTTTGGCAGAGGGTCAATTAACTGAGTTCCCAAGTTACTGACAATTCATCAGACCAGCCCTAGGTGTTGTCTGCTAGAGATGATGCCTTAAAATAAGATGGAGGTCAGTGGCCTGAAAGTGATGGCAAGTGACTGATAAGAAATGCCATCAATCCATTTACAGGTGTTAATTGTTTATATTCTCAGTCTCTTAAGCAAAAAGTATAAAAGGGTGGCAAAAATCTCCAGTCACTTTAAATCTCAGTATAGATCTAAACTTCAGAGCAGAAAAGGTCCCATGTGGTGATCTGCTGACTACAGTGCCATTGTTGATGTTTCAAATAGAATAGAATAGAATAGAATAGAATAGAATAGAATAGAATAGAATAGAATAGAATAGAATAGAATAGAAGAGAAGAGAAGAGAATAGAGAATAGAGAATAGAGAATAGAGAATAGAGAATAGAGAATAGAGAATAGAGAATAGAGAACGGAACGGAGCGGAACGGAACGGAACAGAATAGAATAGAATAATAAGTTTATTGTCACTTTGATGAGAAGAGGAACATAGATTGAAAGGTTTCACTGCAATTCTTCCAATATTTATTCAGGTTGTTTTGTTTTTTTTGCCATTTCACCCTAGTTGGAACCAATTGTCACCAAATCCTAAAGAACATATTGACTTTTGGCTGGCTACATGGGAGGAAAACTGTGTTCCTTTATGGAAAATCTTGTTTAATTTGAATCTAAAATGGTAGTTACAGCTCTATAGGGTATGGACATTGTAAATGAAAGCAGGCCCAATATTTTTATTGGAGTGTCTTGCCCCCTTTTGCTTTGTGAACATAAAATCTCTTTGACATAGAGCTCAGCATATAAAGACTGCATCAAATGTCCATGCAATTTGCTTGTTAACAGTATGGAAGCGGGTTAGCATTGACTTCTTCAGATAAGTATCTCAGAAGCTTTTGAAAGCTGTCACACAGGCAAGCTATTTTAAACATATTCCACAATTTATGACTGACAGGAGCTATCTTCATTTTTTAAAAAAAAGAATCACTCACAAGCAAACAGAATTGCAGATAAGAACGGTGTTGCATTGAATATGTTACACACAAAAATGAAAGCTCTTTTGAGTTAAACTCAACACGTCATGCTTACCTAGATAAATCCATGCAGTTTTCTTGCAACATTGTCTTTTTCCAAGGTATTTTGACAACTTCTTAGCCTTGTATGTTGCTGAGATCACCTGGATGGTCTCTTATCCAAGAACAAATCAAGACTGACTCTAGGGGTGACATGATAGCAGTATTCCAGTATTTGAGGGGCTGCCACAAAGAGGAGGGGATCACATTATTCTCCAAAGCACCAGAGGGCAGGACAAGAAACAATGGTTGGAAGCTGACCAAAGAGAGAAGCAACCTGGAATTAAGGAGAAAGTTCCTAACGGTGAGGACAATTAATGAGTGGAACAGCTTGCCTCCAGAAATTGTGGGCGCTCCATCACTGGAGGTTTTTAAGAAGAGGCTAGACAGTCACTTGTCTGAGATGATATAGGTTCTCCTGCTTGAGTGGGGGGCTGGACTAGAAGACCTCCAAGGTCCCTAATTCTATTCTATTCTATTCTATTCTATTCTATTCTATTCTATTCTATTCTATTCCATTCCATTCCATTCCATTCCATTCCATTCCATTCTCTATATTCCATTCCATTCTATTTTATTCTATTCCACATTTTCTTTTCTTTTCTATTCTATTCTATTCTATTCTATTCTATTCTATTCTATTCTATTCTATTCTATTCTATTCTATTCTATTCCATTCCATTCCATTCCATTCCATTCCATTCCATTCTCTATATTCCATTCCATTCTATTTTATTCTATTCCACATTTTCTATTCTTTTCTATTCTATTCTATTCTATTCTATTCTATTCTATTCTATTCTATTCTATTCTATTCTATTCTATTCTATTCTATTCTATTCTATTCTATTCTATTCCATTCCATTCCATTCCATTCCATTCCATCCCATCCCATATTCTATTCTATTCTATTCTATTCTATTCTATTCTATTCTATTCTATTCTATTCTATTCTATTCTATTCCATTCCATTCCATTCCATTCCATTCCATTCCATTCCATTCCATTCTCTATATTCCATTCCATTCTATTTTATTCTATTCCACATTTTCTATTCTTTTCTATTCTTTTCTATTCTATTCTATTCTATTCTATTCTATTCTATTCTATTCTATTCTATTCTATTCTATTCTATTCCATCCCATCCCATCCCATCCCATCCCATCCCATATTCTATTCTATTCTATTCTATTCTATTCTATTCTATTCTATTCTATTCTGGTTTTGAGATAAATTAAGGCCAGTCAGTCTTGAACATAAAAGGTACATACAGTAGATGCATATTTTTTATCTTCTTTCCCTCTCCAATTACATATCACTTGTTTTGAGTCACTGAAGTCCATCTCATCATCATCATTGCCACCTTCCAATTCCTCGCAAAACGATCTGTAATCATCTTCTGTATTTACAACTACATTAGCATGAAAACTTACTGAATATTATCAGAGTCAATCAATGCTCATCATTTTTTCTCTCTACCTGGTCAATAGGAGAATGCAAAAGAAAAGCTTTACAATCGAGCTTGAACCCTTTAGCCCCATCAGCTATGAAATACAAGTAGTCCCTTCGTAAAATTATCTGACTTATGGACAATCCATACTTACAAATGCACTGCCTATCAGTAAAAAATAGTGGATAGCATTCTCCTTCCTCGATCTGATGAAGCCTTGAAGCCACACAGTTTTAATATACAGCCTGTTTTCAGTGGTTCCCGAAAACATCGCCCAGTTTCAGCAATTTGTTGGTTTGAGGAAAGAGAATAACATCCACCATTTTTAATAGCAGGCAGCCCATTCATAAGTACGAGTTTCACCAACCCAATAAATTTGAGTTAAAGATAAGAGTTAGGGATGGAGACTGCCTGTAGCAAACATGTCCTCGTTGCTATTCCACACACAAAATAAATAAATGGCTAGTGCCCAATTCATGTTTTTACTAGATATATTTTCTTTGATGGCTTGCAAAACAAGTTTGATCCTTTGCCAAAAATATCTGCTAGGAGGGAAAACGGCAAGGGAAGGATGGTGTTTCCCAGACAATTGTCCTGTGATTCAAAATGCCCCTATGTCTCGTGAAAGTAAAAGGTGTATTAGCAGTTTTGCAACCAGCACCTTTCCTAATAGTTGTGACCCTGCTTATATGATGCTGTTGTTATTATGGTTAGTTTCACTGTTACCCGAGGGTTGCCTTTCCAAGCATTCAAAGTGATGGAAAGTATGGAAGGGGTATTCATAATCCTAGAAGATATATTATATAGGTAGTCCTTGACTTACAACGTTCAAAGTTACAACAGCACCGGAAAACTGGTTCTCACACTTACAGCAGACCAACAGTCATGTGATTAAAAGTTGAGTGCTTGGCAATTGGCATGTATTGGCATGACCCCAGAACAGTGATGGTTGCACTGTTCTGGGGTCATGTGATTGCCTGAAAGACATGTAAACGACCCCACAAAAAAAAGGTGCCAGGCTTTGAACTACCATGTCAGCAACGGGCAACCCTGAATAGGATTCACACCTCACATGGCATCTGCTGGGACTCTCTGTATAAATGGGACATGGTATCATCCCCTCAGTGTGACTGCAGGGTCCCACATCAAACTGTAGATCACATCATGACCAGCTGTAAGCTGAGAGCATATACCAGTCCAGAATCTGATTTTTTAAATATAAACGATGCTGCGCTTCAATGGTTAGATAGCCTAGACCAGGAGTAGGCAACCTTGGCTCTTTTATGACTCGTGGACTTCAACTCCCAGAATTCCTGAGCCAGCCATGCTGAGGGGAAAGGGAGAGTTTTCAAGCTGAGCCATGCTGGCTCAGGAATTCTGGGAGTTGAAGTCCACGAGTCATAAAAGAGCCAAGGTTGCCTACTCCTGGCCTAGACATTGGTATTTGAACATAGATCTTTTTAACACTTATATTTTACTGTGTTAACTAATCTAGGTGAAATGTTAATTAGATTAGATAATTGTCATTTTCTACTGTGGGCACAACGGCACACATTAAAAATGAAATTTAGTTGCTTGCTCTCAAAGTGTACACATACATAACACACATTTAAACATACTATATACAACATATGTATAGACCTACATCCTTACATATATGTAACATATAAATATTAATCACTGTCCATCTTGAATACATAACAGAAAGAGGAAGCTTAGAGTTCACAAGATTAATACTGTATGGCACAAAGCTGTGACTGAATCTGGACGTTCTGCTTCGGATACCACAAAGCCCCCTCCTTCCAGAAGGTAACAAGGAAAACGGGTTGTGAAGAGGATGGGTAGTGTCCAGTGGTGGGATTCAAATATGTGAACAACCGGTTCTCTGTGTGGATGCCGCTTCCGGAAGTCCATTCTGGGCCTGGGCAACAAAAAATTAGCTACCAGTTCTGCCGAAGTGGTGCGAACCAGCTGAATCCCACCACTGGTAGTGTCCCAGACAATCTTGCGGACCCTGCTCAAGCAACGCTTCTGTGCTATGTCCTGGATGGAAGGGAGGGAACTGCCAATGATCTTTTCAGCCATCCTCACCACTCTCTGCACCGCCTTCCTATCTGAAGCAGTGATATATTGCTAGTCCATGTATGATAATGCCATATGCTAAATAAACACATAAATAAATGTGATTGCCTTTTGTGATCTTCTGACAAACAGAGTAAAAGGGGGAATCCAGTTTCGCTTAACAACTACGGCAAAAAAAGGTGGTAAAATTGTCTGTGACTCATTAGCAATTGCCTTGCTTTACAACAGAACTTCTGGTTTCAGTTGTGGTCATATGTCAAGGACTACCTCTATATCTGCGTGGAGAAAAGGTGTTTTTACACTTGTATAGATGAAGGAGTAAACAAAATTTGCAAAGTTCCCTGAACAATCAGATAGCTGAGCAAAAACCTAAAATTGCTTTGCAGGTATAATTCAATTGGATCTTCTTCAGTTTAATGAACGCTTCTTATGTCTAGGGACGTGAACTATGAACTTTGAGATCCATTTAATTCCATGAACTTAGAGAACCCAACAGTTGTACTCATGGGTATCTTCATCCATTTCTGCAAATAGCCTTTTAAACCGTAACAGATGGTGCCTGAGATTGCTCAGGTGAGAGTGTTGACATCAGAGCCTCACTTCCTTTCTCTTTCCTTAGCATCTCCCAGGACTTTCTCACCTGGGGCCACAATTTTATTTTTGTAATGTATGGATTAAATTTAGAGACACTTTTACAATGGGCAGCCATCCATTTTGCAATTCTGAAGTTACTCCGGTTGAGCTAACCAGCTGGAATTCTATCTTTTTCTTTGCTTAGCACCTACCCGTGTCTGCTTCATTCTTTTTTCCTTCTTCGTTCTTTAAAATGGATTTCTGCTCATTCCTTCATCGTCGTCAGTGAACCAGCATGATTTGATATTCAGTGCTAGTGATGTTCTTCAGAAGAAGAGATCTTGGATATTTGGAAGTATTTTTGGACCTATTTTCCAAAGCACCTGAAGGCCAGACAAGGAATAATGGGTGGAAACTGATCAAGGAGAGATTTAACCTGGAAATGAGAAATTTTCTGACAGGGAGGACAATTAACCAATGGAAGAGACTGCTTTCAGATGTTGTTGGTGCTTCATCACTGGAGGCTTTCAAGAAGAGACTGGACTGCCATCTGTCAGAAATGGTGTAGGGCTTAATGCTTGGGCAGGGGGTTGGATAGATGACCTACGAGTTCCCTTCCAACTATTCTATTCTATTCTATTCTATTCTATTCTATTCTATTCTATTCTATTCTATTCTATTCTATTCTATTCTATTCTATTCTATTCTATTCTATTCTATTCTATTAGCATGGTTTTTCTTAGTTGGGACCATGGATGTCATGGGGAAAAGAAGTTGTATCTCCTCTAATCTTGCACATCCATGCAGAAGAAATGAGGTGTTTGTTATCTGATTAGGAGCAGCTTCCATACTTCTTCATAAGTGAAGCAAGGCTTATTAACATCTTTTCTCCACAAGGATATTATGGCACAGTTGGGAGAGAGGCAGAACACACTGAATTTAATTAATGTAAATACTGGCACCTATTCTATTCTATTCCTCCTAAGTCTCCCTCCCGGGAATTATTCATCTCCAACATTCCTGTTTCCTCCTCTTTTTAATCTGTCTCCCTCCCCTATTTCTGGACTTGACAAAAGACAGGGGGAAAGAAAGGAAAACGCTGCGATTTACTGTAATGTGCACAACACGACTTGACTTCTTCCTGGATCCATTCAACCGAAGATCTACTGCTTCTCTCTGAGAAGACTTTCAGGGTGTTCTACCCAGACTTTCCCTAGAGACCAGGGTGAGAGAAACTGAGGTGTCCATCAAATATGCCCACGTGGAATTCAACTGGCCTGTTGATGCCCCTTCCACAAATGCACCCAGATTGTCATCTTGCTCTGGGCTGATACTCTCTCCCTGGACTGACCACTCTCTGAAACCCAGGCAACCATTGAAGATCATTCAGGACCTAATATGAAGATCATTTCCTATATGGATCTTATTGGCAAATGATTTGGTTACTTTTCTTTCCCCCCCATCTACTCCTTTTTAATAAAGCATTATACTTAATTCATATGGTTGTTTTTTTTAATAATTGCTTTTTTAAAAATTTGTTCTGGGATGTATTGCTTTGCAGGCAGCTGGGTCCTTCCTTTTTGTTCTTGGATCTTGGATGGAGCTCTGAGCCTTCCCTTCCCTTCTTCCAGAGAAGCCACCAGGGGATCCTTTCTTCTCCCTTCCTGCTCCACACACTTAACTGTTCTCTCTCGTTTTTCTCTCCAGCCACTCTGTGCACAGTTGTTTTCTCTCCTCTTCTCTCTCTCTCTTTCCAATTTTTTAGTCAGATCTGTCTCATATCACCCAGTAATTGTTCCCCACCCCCTGAGGCTCTTGTCCCCCACATCTATACTGTACACCAGCAGATTAATTGGACTGCTGTCTCAACACCTCACCATAATAGCCCTGGTTAGCAACCAGGCCAACTCATTAGCCATTGTGATAACACAGCTGCCCTTCAAGGCTGTTGTTGTTGTTAGCTGCGAAGTCGTGTCCGACCCATCGCGACCCCATGGACAATGTTCCTCCAGGTCTTCCTGTCCTCTACCATCTTCTGGAGTCCATTTAAGCTCATGCCTACTGCTTCAGTGACTCCATCCAGCCACCTCATTCTCTGTCATTCCAGGTTCCTATGTAGAAAAGATCTTTACAGCATCGGACTTTCCTTTCACCACCAGATGCATCCACAGCTGAGCGTCCTTTCGGCTTTGGCCCAGTCGCTTCACTCTTTCTGGCGCTACTAGTACTAGCCCTCTGCTCTTCCCCAGTAGCATATTGGAGACCTTCCGGCCTGAGGGGGCTCATCTTCCAGCGTCATATCTTTTTGCCTTTTGGTACTGTCCATGGGGTTTTCATGGCAAAGATACTGGAGTGGGTTGCCATTTCCTTCTCCAGTGGCTACAACTGAGCTTTTTTTTTTTTTTTTGGTACTCTTTTGCTCATTCCAGGAAGTAGCTCATGCAAATGGAATAAAGCAGTGCCAAGTCATTAAAGGTAAAGATAAAAGTTTCCCCTGTCCAGTTGTATCCGACTCTAAGGGGCTGTGCTCATCTCCATTTCTTAGCCGAGGGAGTCAGTATTGTCTGAGGATACTTCCATGGCAACGTGGCCAGCATGACTATATGCCAAGGCTCATGGAATGCTGTTACCTTCCCACCAAAGTGGTACCTATTGATCTACTCGCATTTTCATGGTTTCGAACTGCTAGGTGGGCGAGAGCTGGGGCAAGTACTGGGAGCTCACCCCTTCACCCAGTACTCAGGTCTTGAACCTGGGATGTAAGCTTTCCAGATAAGAAGCTCAACATCTTTAACTGAGGCAGATGGAAAACTACCATAACAGAAGTCAGAAACCACAAGTTATAGACATATCAAATTATTGCTTAATGTAATGACCAATGTGCTGGATAAATTATGTTATGAAACATGTTCCAAGAAGTGGTAACCGAAAGTAACAGATGGTGTAAGATAGCATCCGTAGATGAAGTAAGATGCCCAGTTACATGTACTTCTCTCTTTTCTGTCATGTTCAAGTTGATATAAACTTCTTCTTTTGCTGTGTTAAAGGTAGATAAGAAGTCACCCTGTGGGCGAAGCGAGGGTGACAGATTGTATAAAAGTGACACCCTGGGCGTAACCCGGGGTTCAGAATTTGCCATGCTAGTGCTCTGAACCTTTGCGCAAATAAACCTGTTTTCTCCAACCCTTCGTGGTCTTGTCTTCTGAATTCAAACCGTAAGTTTCTACTACATAACCACTGAGCCATTGTGCCCACATACAACAGCTTTAACTGTCTAATAGGGGTGTAGCAGTTGAAATCATAGCTGCTTCCTCTGACAGCCCAAACCGATGAAAACTACAGTCCTCAAATCTAATTGCCAACACGGAGTCTGTATGATGATCTCATGGCCACTCAATAAAAGGCAGCAAGGTTTCAATTAGAGGAGCTTGATATTCTGCTTTGAGATTAATCCTGAACTTGTTTGTCAAATCTTTTCTTCTTTCGTCTTCTTTTTTTAAAAAAAAATTAAAAATCCTGTTCAATTCATTAACTTCAGGTCTTCAATTAGGAACAGATTTCCAAAGAAGAACACTGCTTAAGCGGCCCCACATAGCTCTTTACGCTCATATCAGAAGCATAGTTGTAAAACTGTGAAGGCAGCCTTTGATATCCAAGTGACAAAAAGATGTTTGTTACAGAACATTGGATCCACCAGACACTATCTAAGGCAATCAAATTGAAAGACGGAAAAAAAAATGACTCTACTGTTTTATTTCTCTTTGGAGGGCTTTAATAATTAATTGATGTCAACCTCCCCGCCAAACTGTATAAAATCAAGGCAATCGGACTCATTTTCACAAGTAAAATATAGAAGTAAGGACAGTTGGAAATTTTCTGGCAGGAAACAATCTATGATTGCAACTCTTGCATTCTTTATCATGAGTTTTGCTGGTGAAGTTAGGAAACTGTGGTTCAAGTGCAAATGTTTTTTTGTCTTTAGGCTACTCAGAAGAAGAAAGGAAAAAGGGAGAAGGGAGAAGGAAATAGTAGTAGTAGTAGTAGTAGTAGTAGTAGTAGTAGTAGTAATAGCAGAAGTTTGTGGATGCCACTTCCGGAAGTCCGTTCTAAGCCTGGGAGGCCTGGAGGAGGCCTCCAAGGGCTAGAACAGCCCACCAGAACTGCATGGATGCCACTTCTGGAAGTCCGATCTAGGCCTCGGAGGCCCAGGCCTGCATCCAATAAGAGAACCGGTTATTTAGGTATTTCAATCCCACCACTGTATGTACCTCTATACCAGAGTTTCTCAACCTCTATAACAGTGCTTTTCAACCTTATCAGCTTTAAGATGTATAGACTTCAGGTTCCAGAATACCCGTGCTGGCTGGGGAATTCTGGGAGTTGAAATCCACATGTCTTAAAGCTGTGAGTTTGAGAAACACTGCTTTATGCCTATGCATATTGCCATTCTTTTTGTCACTTATTTGGCTTGAGTCTATTTGAATATAATTCTTTTCTAAGAGGACCAACGAAAAGAAGATGTTGAAAAGCTCTTCCTTTTCCCCACTGTTACCTTCCTATCATCTTTTCCAAGCTGCAGATCTCCTTGCCTTTTCTATTTCTTACTTACAGTTCATTTAGTGACCATTCAAAATTACAACGGCACTGAAAAATGTGACTTATGACCATTTTTCACAGTTACAACCTTTGTAGCATCCCTATGCTCATGTGATCAAAATTCAGAGGCTTGGCAACTGGTTCATACTTATGACCGTTGCTGTGTCCCAGGTGATCTTTTGACAAGTAAAGTCAATGGGGGAGCCAGATTCACTGAACAACCAAGTTACTAATTTATCAACTACAGTGATTAACTTAACAACTGTGGCAAGAAAGGTTGTAAAATGGGACAAAACCCATTTAACAACAGAAATTTTGGGCTCAGTTGTGGTTGTAAGTTGAGGACTACCTGTATATCCACTATATCTTACTATACTGACTATATACATTCAATATATCCCTCTTTGTCACTTGCCAGCTTAAATTCCCTTCTGTGTTTTGGCCATTCTGACCTTCTCTTTTACATACACACAAACACACAGACATGCTCAAATTGGCATTATGCATTCATCCAGACACACTTTAAGTATCAGTAGGGCCCACTCAATCAACTTCTGCAGCAACTGTAAAGAATATGCATCCGGAATGAGGAGAGGCTTCTGATGCATGAAATTTGAGACCCTTTGCTTGAAATTCATTCATACCCCACTGCCTAAAACAACGCAGGAATTGTAATGATAAGTTGTTATAAAGCCAGTGGCTTCCCATTATTTCCACGTATGCAAAACCAAGGGTCTTATCTGCAATCAAGTCAGCCAGTTATTAATGAGAAATATTTGACTATATAATCCAACCAGGACTTTAGGTTCAATGAACTGACAACTAAATTTGACAGTCCTGTGGAAGAAACAAAGGGGAAAAGCAGGGTGGATAAGGAAGGAACGGATATTGTGTTGCATTATTCATTCCAGACTGCTACCAGAATCATTCAGGAATTTTATTAACTTACATGGCTGTATTGGAGCCCAGATGTGCTCGCGTAAGATTTAGGAGAAAGATACAGCCATTAATAGTACGGGTGTAATTACATCAGCACAATGCGAAAACATTTTTCCCATTGTTATATCTGGACGGAGTGATGAAGGACGTCTGTTGGAATGGAACAAACATGAATATATAACGTGGGTCCAATGCCATTAAGAATGAGCCACACAGGAAGCAAGGAAAAAAAAAAAAGAGAGAGAGAATTAAGCATTCTGTGAGGTCAGGATATCCCTCTTTCTCTTGCTGCCAAGATTTTTCCAAATTAGAAAAGAGGATCTAGATGTAGTTAAGCTTGTCAACTTTGGCAACAGACTGATGATGAACAAAGGCAAGCATTTCATCTTAATAAGCTTTCCAGTGGCAGAGGAATAGATCAGTTCCAGCACATTAATATTCAGAATGATAGTTCTGGAATTGGGAAAGGATGCTACAATGCATTTGGGGACCGTGCAGAACCTACTATATGGTCTAAGCCTCCTCTTCCCTCCCAGGGCCACTAATGCAAGGCATTCAAATCATTGTACTACAGAGAATCATGAGATAAACAAAGGGCTGCAAGAGGAATACCGCATCCAGTTTTGGTCACCACGATGTAAAAAAGATGTTGAGACTCTAGAAAGAGTACAGAGAAGAGCAACAAAGATGATTAGGGGACTGGAGGCTAAAACATATAAGGAATAGTTGCTGGAATTGGGAATGTCTAGTCTAATGAAGAGAAGGACGAGGGGGGACATGATAGCAGTGCTCCAATATCTCAGGGGCTGCCACAAAGAAGAGGGAGTCAAGCTGTTCTCCAAAGCATCTGAAGGCAGGACAAGAAGCAATGGATGGAAACTAGTCAAGGAGAGAAGCAACCTGGAAGTAAGGAGAAACTTCCTGACAGTTAGAACAATTAATCAGTGGAATAACCTGCCTCCAGAAGCGGTGAATGCTCCAACACTGGAAGTTTTTAAGAAGAGACTGGACAGCCATTTGTCTGAAACTGTATAGGGCTACCTGCCTGAGCAGGGGGTTGGACTTGATGACCTCCAAGGTCCCTTCCAACTTTATTATTATTATAAGATCCACCGGTTGAAACTTAACCCCCAAAGAGATTAGCTACAAGTAAGCTCCTGAGTCCTTAGAAGAACACACTAAATAAGAGTGGAAGAAATGGGAAGATCCATACAGGCAGTCCTTGACTTATGAGCAGACTTAGTTTGGGTCTACTTGTGACCTGGATTCAAGGTAAACGGTTGTCCAATCTCTTCTTAGAAACCTCCAGTGTTGGAGCACCCACAACTTCCCAAGGCAAGCTCTTCCACTGAGTCAGGAAATTTCTCCTTAGTTCTAGGTTGCTTCTCTCCTTGATTAGTTCCCATTGCTTCTTGTCCTGCCTTCAGGTGCTTTGGAGAATAGGTTGACCCCCTCTTCTTTGTGGCAGCCCTTTAGGTATTGGAACACTACTATCATGACAGCTGCTTTATGCCCATTTGCAGTGGCCTACTGTCATGTGATCACATTTTACAATAATTTTATCAAAACCCAGCACTTACTTCTGGTTTTTGGCAAAACCATGAACCAATGGTTCATTTATCGATCTGCCATTTGCTTAACACCCTCTGCAGAAAAAGTCATAAAACTGTCATGGCTTACGACCGTGAAGGATAGGTTCCATTATGGCCATAAGTCAGGGCTGTCTGTATTCAGGTGATAGTGTTTTGGGTTCAGCCCAACCTAACGGATACAGGGTAGCTTTTCTCACTATGAAGGTTTAGCTCACTGGAAATATTCACTTAAATATGAGCCAGCAGTGTGCTGCAGCTGCCAAAAAAGCCAACACAGTGCTAGACTGCATTAACAGAGGGATAGAATCAAGATCACGTGAAGTGTTAATACCACTTTACAATGCCTTGGTAAGGCCACACTTGGAATACTGCATCCAGTTTTGGTCATCACGATGTAAAAAAAGATGTTAAGACTCTAGAAAGAGTACAGAGAAGAGCAACAAAGATGATCAGGGGACTGGAGGCTAAAACATATAAGGAACGGTTGTTGGAATTGGGTATGTCTAGTCTAATGAAGAGAAGGACGAGGGATGACATGATAGCAGTGTTCCAATATCTCAGGGGCTGCCACAAAGAAGAGGGAGTTAAGCTATTCTCCAAAGCACCTGAAGGCAGGACAAGAAGCAACGGATGGAAACTAACCAAAGAGAGAAGCAACCTAGAATTAAGGAGAAATTTTCTGACAGTTAGAACAATTAATCAGTGGAACTACCTGCCTCCAGAAGTGGTGAATACTCCAACACTGGAAGTTTTTAAGAAGAGACTGGATAGCCATTTGCCTGAAATGGTATAGGGTTTCCTGCCTGAGCAGGGGGTTGGACTAGATGACCTCCAAGGTCCCTTCCAACTTTATTATTATTATTATTATTATTATTATTATTATTATTATTATTATTATTATTATTATTATTATTATTATTATTATTATTATTATTATTATTATTATTATTATTATTAAATAGATGTGGATCAGATCCTAACAATCTTGGAGGAAATTTCATATTTCTTGTTTGTGAAATCTAGCTCTCTCTGTAAAGGTTTTGCAAATGTCCAGATTAAAACTATAGAAACGTTTACTATATTAACAGAATGATCATTCGATAGGAGATGAGGGAAGAAAGTGTGGCATTTTTGAATGTAAAAGTAGAAATAAAATCTTTATTCAATTAAGCTTTTTTTCTGGGTAGAGATTTTTTTGAAGTTATAGAAACCTCTGTTATTTACTACTCAGAAATGCAACGGAAATAGCTCATGTAGTATTATAGTTAAAATACTAGACTAAGGTCACGAAAACACAGAATCATCCAGAGAATTCACATTATTCCCTCTCATTACTTCACAGGATTGATTTGGTGGATAATTTTTGCCACCCAGAATTCTTAAAAGAACTACAGGCTCTAAGTATGATAAACACCTGCACCAAAATTTGCAACGGAAAAAAAATGTTCATGTTTGTGAAATTGGACGACACTATTCTTTTTTAAAGCTTATTCAAGCACACGCCTGATATCTAAAGCTGAATACATTTTTACACACTCCTAATAAAGCATTCTGGGTTAGTAAAAAGAATACCAGAAAGCTAAGTGTGTAATTTACTTATTTATCACATTTATATCCTGAATCATAAGCAAATGCACAAGCAGATGTTTATGCCTGTCCTCCAGTGTTTTCCACATTTGGGTTTGAAATTCTAGCTCTTCAGTCATCTTTTTTTAGCAGTTTATATTTAAGTGGGGGAGAAAATGGAGGTTCAAGGATAATTGAAATTTACCCATACATCGCTATGCGGTCAAGACATTTTAAAGAGATGTCCAACGGTTAGCACAGCATTTGAAAGTTCCCTTCTACCTTTAGCACCATAATTTCATTTGTAACACTTTTTGTTGAGTTGGCAGGAAATGACCTGTTTCTTAGCTCTGAGCTGTTTTTCTCTACCTCTGAAATGATGACATGGTTTGGTGAGATTTTAATTTTTCTTCCTTGAGTTGGTAACTTGCTGAATTTACCTCCCCCTCAATCTTCGCAAAAAGCGCTACAGTGCCCTTTTTGTTCATTTGTGCTCTACGCAAACAAGACCCTTCTGTGATTTATAATCTGGCTTATCCAAAGATAGATCAAAGGAAGGTGCTAAATTTCAATTAAGTGAAAGTATTTCTCCCTCTTATCTATATTTAGCTTCATTTTCATGGCGGAAATAAATCTGTTTCTAATCTGAACCAAGCCACGTCAAGAAGGATGGGACTTATATAATTAGGTTTTTGTTTATTCAATGCATTCTAAATACAAGTAGTCCTTGACTTACAACAGTTCGTTTAGTGACCACTTGAAGTTACAACAGTATTGAAAAAAGAGACTTATGACCGTTTTTCACACCTGTGACCATTGCAGCATCCCCCTGGTCACGTGATCGAAATTCAGATGTTTGGCTCATATTTATGACGGTTGCAGTGTCCCAGGTCATGTGATTCCTTTTGGCAACCTTCTGACAAGCTAATTCAAGGAGAAGCCAGATTCACTTAACAACCGGGTTACTAACTAAACACCTGCAGTGATCCACTTAACTACTGTGGCAAGAAAAGTCATAAAATGGGGTAAAACTCACAACAACTGCCTCACTTAACAACAGAAATTTTGGGTTCCATTGTGGTCGTAAGTCGAGGGTTACTTGTACTCTATGGAAAATATACGTGCAGAGAAGGTCAAGATAGGACTTTTTTCTTTGTGTCAAGCAATTTCCTGCATACAAGATCAATTAATCAAATAAAAACATGACTGAAGAATAATCCTTGTTGACCTTCTGGAAGAAAAAAAAAATCTGAGATGACTCTCAGTTCCTTATTTTCATGCGCCATCAGGTAAGACTTGTGTTTCTTAGCCAAGTGTGACACATCTTGTTCACGAGATGATAACAGAAATGGGCTTTGCCCACTCAAATGTGTAGAATGGTTTTATTCTGTTGCACCTGTAACTAGGTGTGGGGAGATAGCGATCCATCATCTCCAGATACTGGTTAAGATCAGTGCTGCCACATTTTGTGCTCTTCTAAGTTGCTCAGCATCTGCAAAGTGATGATATCAATCAGGCAATCTTCAGACAGAAAAAAAAAATCTATGTGATGTGTCACTGCAATAAAGATATTTCACATGATGTCAGGGGCTATACAGATGAATATTCTGAGTAATAACTGCCTCACTTATAACAGTACTGCAAGAAGATTGCACAGAATGACTACAAACCACGGCATGACGAACTAGCAACGATGGTGCATGAGAAGATCTGCAAGAAATACCCCTTGTCTGCAAGCAAGAACTGCTGGGACCAAAAATAGACAAAGTAATTGTCGTGGTTCCGACAGATGAAAGAGAACTTCAAGTTCTTCAAAGAACTTTGAGGCATCTGACTGATGATCACATGACCATGGCTGTAAGTTGAGGTCTAATCAGTTTTTTACAACTGTTGACGTGGAGAATTTCTCTTTTTCAATATCATTCCAAAGAGGCATGCAGTTATTTTGAAACAATTTTGGATTTGTATTTGTCAACATAACCCCCAAGTATTTCACCTTTTTCTCAACCTTAAAACCCAACTTTTTAATCAATATATCACTGTTGTCATGGTTCTGACAGATGAAACTCTTCAAAGAACTTGGAGGCATTGTTTATCTTAAAGAATCTTTATTTGAGCAGCATAGCATCGGCACTAACACAGTTGAAGCCAAAAACTGGATTCCCCTCCCCTGAGCACATAGTATCAAAACACAATTCCCTCCTCCAATTAACAGTCATAAATCACATTCTCCAATTAGTTTGAAATGCAGGCTTTCTCTCCAGTTCTCCAGCCCACCAATTCTTATCATCTCTTATTTCATTAACCTTGGTTCACACACTAGTCCAGTCTTATTATGTCTATCTAAACTCTCATGCACATTCCTCCTCCCCCCAGCATCATCTAACTCTAAAAGTAAAACATAAGAAGAAAATGGTTGCATTTCTAACTGTTGTCAAAGCAAAAACATCTGATGTTAGCAGCGTTGACAGTAATAGAAGGAAGGGAAATATATGTGTCCCAGGATTCTGTTGCAGGATCCAATCTGGGTTGGTCACCAAGACCACGAGTCTTCTGAGTTTTTGGACTCATGCTGGAGCCCATCCTCTGGGAACTTCTCTCTCACCGGAATGTCTGCTTTAGGCTATTCTATGTGTAGTGTTTATGTGGTGCCATGTGGTGCCAGAATGTGGTACACATTCTGCTGAGAGAGAGGTTCCTGAGGATGGGGTCCAGCTAAAGTCTGAAAGCTCAGAAGATTAAACCTCTGGTCCAAGTGACTGATCCAGATTGGATCTTGCAAAGTAATGGAAAATGAAGAAGATAATGTGCTCTAGGATTTTAGAATTCAGACACACAAGCTCCTGCCACATAACATACCCAACTTAACAATTGTTGATAAGAAGGACAAAAAAGTCTGAATACTGGACATTGCAGTACCTGGATAGAATAGAATAGAATAGAATAGAATAGAATAGAATAGAATAGAATAGAATAGAATAGAATAGAATAGAATAGAATAGAATAGAATAGAATCACAAAATACAAAGACCTATAAGTAGAACAACTGTGGCATATTACCAACAGTAATAGGCTCCTTGGTGCAATCCCAAAACATCTGGAGCCCAACTAGAACACCATCAGCATTGACAAAATCACCATTAGTCAATTGTAAAAGGCAGCTTTACTTGAAACAGCTTACATCTTGTGATGATATCTTTAACACCATCAGACAACAACTTCTGTCTATCTCAGGTCCTTGGGGAGGCCTTGACAGATGGATAAAAATGCCAGATCCAGTCTAAACATCTGGCTGACTGTGTGATGCATCATAATAACTTATTAAATGCATATGCCACCTGACTTCCAGTGACTATTAAAATGATATAATTTTTCTGAAGTAGTCCTATTATGATAGCTCATATCTTCCTTTCTATTTCCTAGAGCAGAAGACAATAACAATAATCCCTATTGGATGAACACTAAAGGTAAAATTAATTTGTGAAATATAGATTATGCATGAAGCTACTAAAGAAGTATACTAGTAACAAAACGAGGTGAACAGGTTCTAACTAAAATGGGAGACAAACAATCAAATAACTTGAGAATTAGAAAAGAAAATAACTCTTAATGTAGTGCTTAGAGACTACCAGTAGAACACTTCAGGTAGTTGTATAACTCCATAATAACCCTCTCTTAAAAAGTAAGTTGGTAGCAGCAAGTCCTAATTGGTTAAGAATCTTCGTGTGCCGGAGAGTAGAGACAACAATTTAGTTTCTCGTTATGATTCACTCCAGTAATTGTCATGTAGCCAAAAATGACAGTAGATGCATAAGAAAAACTGGGAATTTTAGGATAACTTTAAGATTTTTAGAAATACAAAGAGAGAGAGAGAGAGAGAGAGAGAAGCAATCTGAGTGAGTGCAGTTCCATGAAACAACAAAATGTTGACTAAATATCTACAGGCTGTTTGTTATTAGCTATATAGGTGGGGAAGTAACCCCTTTTAAAAATTAGAGAATATGTTAAGATATTTAAATTCAATAGCTGGAGCAGTGGCATTGTGCAGTGAGCCAGAACACACAGTGGTGGCTGATTGGTACCAGAGTGTGGTTCCTACATGAGGTAATCTGCACTGTGATTGGTTGCTGTGGGTGTGGAGTGAGTTTCCCTTGTTTCCTGCCTTTTTCTTCTGTCTGCCCTGTGATTTACTTGATGATGTTCCGGCTGTGTTGATTTACTTGACGATGCTCCTTTTTGCCTATCTTATTTGCTGTAAATATATTTGTTTATATAAAACTACAAGTTCGTGTCAGCATCTCTGACACCATTTGGATACCTGCTGTGCAATTCCCTGACATAGTAGGATGACAAAATTAAGGGAACTGAATATCTGAAAAGAATAACAGAATAACAGAGTTGGAAATCTTCTAGTTCAACCCCCTCTCAGGCAGGAAACCCCATACCATTTCAGACAAATGGTTGTCCAATCTCTTCTTAAAAACTTCCAGTGTTGGAGAATTCACAACTCCTGGAGGCAAGTTGTTCCACTGATTAATTGTTCTCACAGTCAGAAAATTTCTTCTTAGTTCTAGGTTGCTTCTCACCTTGATTAGTTTCCATCCGTTGCTTCTTGTCCTGCCTTCAGGCGCTTTGGAGAATAGCTTGACTCCCTCTTCTTTGTGGCAGCCCCTGAGATATTGGAACACTGCTATCATGTCACCCCTAGTCCTTCTCTTCATTATAGACATACCCAATTCCAGCGAGCATTCTTTATTTTATTTTTTTTAGCCTCCAGTCCTTATTGCTCCAGAAAGGAGAAGACAAATCTATATCAGGGATAGGTAACCTATGGACCTAATGCTGCATTTTATTTCCATGATTTTTTATGTCTCCATATTAAATTTGTATTGTTTGATTGACTAAGAGACTTTGATTGTCTGCAGTGTTTTAGATCAAAGAATTAAAGAAAGAAAGTGAGTGAGTAATGAGATTCCATCAATCATATATTCCTGTGTCCCCTATTCCATTATCCAAACACACAGCTTAATTTTGCAGGCATGATTGCTCCAAGTCAGCAGTATAGATTCCTTTCATTTTCAAAAGGGAACCATAAAGAAACAGTGCAAGTGCTAAAATAGATTTCACCTAGTTAAAAATCCAACACACGAATGGTCCTGTATACTGTAGCTCACTTAATGCAACCTTTGGTGTCCCCAAATTATTAAATGTGGCAAGCCATGTATGACAAGTATACATTTATGAAACCTACTAATCTTTGTTCTGAAATATTTCTGGGTTTGATGCTTCTATACAAAATTTGGGGCCGATTGTAGGAAATGATGAAGGTTCCAACCGCTGGTATTGTTGTTTTCTATCATGTGCAGGGGTAGGCAACCTCAGCTCTTTTATGACTCGTGGACTTCAACTCCCAGAATTCCTGAGCCAGCATGGCTCAGCTTGGAAAGCTCTCCCTTTCCCCTCAGCATGGCTTGCTCAGGAATTCTGGGAGTTGAAGTCCACGAGTCATAAAAGAGCCAAGGTTGCCTACCCCTGGTCATGTGTCATCTGTCCGAAGTCATGCTATATGCCTATATGTTCCATTTTATAAGAGGTCCACATAAGGAGTTCTGCCCACATAATCCTCAACTTTCCACCATTTGTTTAGTAACCATTTGAAGTTACAACAATACTGAAAAAAGAGGACTTGTGATTATTTTTCATACTTTCAACCATTGCGGCATCCCCGTGGTCATGTGATTAAAATTCAGACACTTGGCAACTGACTCTTAACTATGTCAGTTGCACTGTCCCAGGATCATGTGATACCATTTGTGACCTTCTGACAAGCAAAGTCAATGGGGAAGCCAGATCCATTTAACAACCATGATATTAACAACTGCAGTGATTCACTTAACAAATGTGGCAAGAAAGGTCATAAAATGTGGCAAACGTCACTTCACAAATATCTCACTTAACAACAGAAGTTTTGGGCTCAGTAAGTTGACGACTATCTGTATTAGTGTTATTGTTTTATCTTTTTAATGGTTAGGGTTTTAATATTTTGGAAGCCTCCCAGAGTTGCCTCTAGAACAGATGGGCAGCATTCAAATCAAATCAAGTCTGGGTTTGGCTAGTCTAAAGAAAAGAAGAACTAGGGGAGACATGATAGCAGTATTCCAGTATCTGAGGGGCTGCCACAAGGCAGAGGGGGCCAGGTTGTTCACCAGAGCACCAGAGGGAAGGACGAGAAGCAATGGTTGGAAACTGATCAAAGAGAGAAGCAACCTGGAATTAAGGAGAAACTTCCTGACAGTGAGGACAATCAACCAGTGGAACAGCTTACCCCCAGAGATCATGGGCGCTCCATCACTGGAGATTTTAAAGAAAAGGTCAGACAATCACCTGTCCAAGATGGTGTAGGTTCTCCTGCTTGAGCAGGTGGCTGGGCTAGATGACCTCCAGGGTACCTTTCAGCTCTATTCTATTCTAAGTCAAGTCAAATCAAGAAATATGTATTTTACAGTGTTTTAATTGTTTTATGTTTTATGATGTACGGTGTCCAGAATCACTTGTTGAGATGAGTAGCTATAAAAATCAAATCAATCACTAAATTTGGTCCCTTGTTCTGAATTGGGGACAGATGCCTCCCATTATTGATCACCATCTGGCTTCTGATTCTGAATGCTAGAATGTATATTCTGAATGCTTCTGATATACATGAGATTCTGGAATTCAGAGAGGTTGACCTTTCAGGTGCAGAATGGAGAAAAGCTTCTCTGATTAGATTGTGTATATGTGTGGGTTTTTTAAAAAAATGAATGGGGGAAAAAATCAGTATTAAAGAGGTGGGTTACATGCCAGGGTGTCTGGAAGACCATTTAATTTCTGAAGTCTCAAAGGGGCAATCAATTTGTTTTAAACTGCATTGAGGGGTAGGTGGCAAAGAATTAATTAATTTTAAAGGTGTCAATGTATGGATTGAAGGGGGAAGCAGGATCAATACATGCCATGAACGATTGTTGCTGCTTGATTATTGCATTGTATTATTTATTTATGATTCTTTTTGGGCTGTGTTTACTATAGTTCTTGTTTGTTAGTTTTTAGAACTGGATCTACTTCCTGGAGTGTAAGCTATTTAGAATGAATTGCAGTTCAGGTTGCAAACTCTCTTAAATAAATTAAATAAACATTAAATGCAGGTAAATATAGAGAACCAAAAACAGTATTTAGAAACTTGAATTCCCACGGATTCGAGGGCCGGCCGCCATAGGCCAGCTCTATTTTTGCTTCAGTTCAGCATGCCTCCTTGATAATATTTCAAGAAAAGCAGACTTAAGAGTGGTCTGTGCCAATGTAATTTCTCATATAAAACGTTCCTGGCTATGGGGGTTATCAACAGCCAAAAATAGGGAAGTAGGGAAGGGTGAATTGGTTAAGTGATCTTGGCAAGATATGTATACCAGCAAATTATCTACAGTACTCAGGATTACAGTACTCCAATGCACTACAAATGCAGAGAAGAGGATCAAAGATGATTAGGGGACTGGAAGCTAAAACATATAAAGATCGGTTGCTGGAACTGAGTATGTCTAGTTTAATGAAGAGAAGGACGAGGGGGGACATGATAGCAGTGTTCCAATATCTCAGGGGCTGCCACAAAGAAGAGGGAGTCAAGCTATTCTCCAAAGCGCTTGAAGGCAGGACAAGACGCAATGGATGGAAACAAATCAACTAGAACTAAGGAGAAATTTCCTAACAGTGAGAACAATTAATCAGTGGAACTTGCCTCCAGGAGTTGTGTATGCTCCAACACTGGAGGCTTTTAAGAAGAGACTGGACAACCATTTGTCTGAAATGGTATAGGGCAGGGGACCCCAATCCCCAGTCTGTGGACCAGTACTGGGCCACGGCATGCCAGCAACTGGTCCGCACAAACAAGGAAAGCCCCATCCGCGGGATGCAGGCAGAACACAAAACCACGCAATCTCCGGTCCATGGAAAAACTTCTCTCCACGGAACCGGTCCCTGGTGCCCAAAAGGTTGGGGACCTCTGGTATAGGGTTTCCTGCCTGAGCAGGGGGTTGGACTAGAAGACCTCCAAGGTCCCTTCCAACTCTGTTATTCTGCATTCTGTATTCCATTAGTTTTTTCTTAGTTCACTTTAATGTCTTGTCCTCCATGATATTGGAGAAAATCTACAATACCTGTATTCTGACCACTATTGGGGCTAGAATTTCAGTTGCTAAGCAAGGCATTAAGTTAAGTGAGTTGTGCCTGGTTTTATGACTTTTTGGTGGTTGAGCAAATCACGGTAGCTTTTAAGTGAATCATCTGGTCATTAGGTGACTCTGGCTTCCGTCATTGGCTTTGCTTATTGAACGTCAGCTGGGAAAGCCCCCAATGGTGATTACTTGATCCTGGGGTACCGCAACCATTGTAAATACAGTTGCCAGGCATCTGACTGATGATCACATGACCATGCCTGTAAGTTGAGGTCTAATCAGTTTTTTACAACTGTGGAGAATTTCTCTTTTTCAATATCATTCCAAAGAGGCATGCAGTTATTTTGAAACAATTTTGTATTTGTATTTGTCAACATAACCCCCAAGTATTTCACTTTTTTCTCAACCTTAAAACCCGACTTTTTAATCAATAATATCACTGTTGTCATGGTTCCGACAGATGAAACTCTTCAAAGAACTTTGAGGCATTGTTTACCTTAAAGAATCTTTATTCGAGCAGCATAGCATCGGCACATACATAAGCGAAGCCAAAATCTGGATTCTCCTCCCCTGAGCACATAGTATCAAGCACAATTCCCTCCTCTAATAATTAACAGTCATAAATCACATTCTCCAATTAGTTTGAAATGCAGGCTTTCCCTCCTGTTCTCCAATCCGCCATTTCTTATCATCTCTTATTTCAAAAGCCCTGAGTTCACACACTATTACAATATTGTTATGTCTAACTAACTCCCATCACATTCCTCCTCCTCCCCCAGCATCACCTAATTCTAAGAGTAAAGCATAAGAAAGAAAAAGGCTGCATCTCCATATGTTGTCAAAGCAAGAACATCCGACGTTAGCAGCGTTGACAATTTTCCTGAGATGACATATTCTTAATCAGCACTGTTGTTTTCTCTTTATTTATTTTAAAGCCTGCTCATGCCCCAAACTCGTTTAATTTTCTCATCAAATGTTCTATGTTATTTTTGATGTTAACGCTTTATTCTACCCCAACAGAGGGAGTTGGAAATCAATGCCTTTGCTTTTCTTACCCCGCTCCCCTCCTCACTTCCCCCCCCTTTCCCTCCCCATTGTGTCCTATTATTTGCTTTTGTATTTTTGTATTTTATTCTGTAATCTAATAAAAGGTCTATTATTAAAAGAGAATTTCTCTTTTGCCTTTTTCTTTCTCTATACAGGTCGTCCTCGACTTACAACCGTTCATTTAGTGGCTATTCAAAGTTACAACATCACTAAAAAAAAGTGACTTATGACTAGTTTTCACACTGACACACAATTGTGGCAGCATCCCCATGGTCGCATGATCAAAATTCAGGCCCTTGCCAACTGGCATTATGACAGTTGCAGTGTCCTGAGCTCCTGTGATGTCTATTTGCAACCTTTCCAGCTAATTTCCAACAAGCAAAATCAATGGAGGAAGCCAGATTCGCTTAACGACCTCATGAATAGAATAGAATAGAATAGAATAGAATAGAGCTGGAAGGGACCTTGGAGGTCTTCTAGTCCAGCCCCCTGCTCAAGCAGGAGAACCTATACCATCTGTCTAGCCTCTTCTTAAAAATCTCCAGTGATGGAGCGCCCACGATTTCTGGTGGCAAGCTGTTACACTGGTTAATTGTCCTCACTGTTAGGAAGTTTCTCCTTAATTCCAGGTTACTTCTCTCTTTGATCAGTTTCCAACCATTGTTTCTCGTCCTTCTGTTTGGTACTTTGGTGAACAACCTGACCCCCTCTGCCTTGTGGCAGCCCCTCAGATACCGGAACACTGCTATCATGTCTCCCCTATTTCCCCTATTTCTTTAAGAAGAGACTAGACATTCACATATCTGAGAGGGGGCTGGACTAGAAGACTTCCAAGGTCTATTCTATTCTATTCTATTCTATTCTATTCTATTCTATTCTATTCTATTCTATTCTATTCTATTCTATTCTATTCTATTCTATTCTATTCTATTCTATTCTATTCTATTCTATTCTATTCTACTCTATTCTACTCTACTCTACTCTACTCTACTCTACTCTACTCTACTCTACTCTACTCTACTCTACTCTACTCTACTCTACTCTACTCTACTCTACTCTATTCTATTCTCTATTCCAAACCCAAGTCCCGCAGCCGTTCTTTGTATGTTTTAGTCTCCAGGCCTTTGATTATCTTAGTTGCTCTTCTCTGAATTTTTTCAAAACTCTCAACATCTTTTTTGTGACATGGGGACCAAAATTGGCTGCAGTAATCCAGGTGTGGTCTCGCTAGGGTTTTATAAAGCGATACTAATACTTCGCATGCTCTTAGCACTAAGATCTTAGTGATCTTAGATGATTCACTTAGCAACTGCAGTGATTCGCTTAACAACCATTCCAAGAAAAGTCATAAAACGGGTCAAAACTCACTTAACCACAGTCTTGCTTAGCAGCAGAAATTTTGGGCTCAATTGTGTCAGGTGTCGAGGGTTACCTGTATAAGAAATTGAGGAATACGGAATGTTGCTGTTTGATTAAAATTCACTCTTGTGTTTCTGAGTTCTGTCAAAAGACCTGGGAAATCCATCCCGCTTCCATCCCAATGTCACCCCTGAATGGTTTAAAATTACCAATGATCTTACCATATCCAAGTCCCCAAGTTGTTATTAATCAGCTCTATGTAATCAGTCATGTTTAGGTGAAAAGTTTCTTAAATGTCTTTCTTCATTCATCATAACAGCCTATTGGATAGGGATATTAGCATTTCGAGGGCATCTGTCAATTGGTGATTGAACAGGTATGAAAACCTGCAGCAACACTCCTGATAGTCAGTCGCTGCAAAAAAAAAAAAAAGCAACGTTCTTACAAACTTACAATTCCTTTGACACGCCAGCTGATGCTTCAGGTTTCCACTTTCCAAAAGGAAGATCGATTTCTGATGACAAACTGGGGGGTTGGGGGAGAGGGAATACCCAGTGGTGGGATTCAAATATGTGAACAACCGGTTCTCTGTGTGGATGCCGCTTCCGGAAGTCCGTTCTGGGCCTGGGCAACAAGAAATTAGCTACCGGTTCTGCTGAACTGGTGAGAACCGGCTGAATCCCACCACTGGGAATACCACACCGAGAAGATTCAGGTAGTCCTCGACTTATGACCACAATGTTGAGCTCAATGGTTTCTGCTGCTAAGCGAGACAGGGGTTGAGTTTTGCCCCGTTTTCTGACTTTTCTTGCCACATTTGTTAAATGAATCACTGCAGTTGTTAACGTTAGTGACATGGTTGTTAAATGAATCTGGCTTCCCCTGTTGACTTTGCGTGTCAGAAGGCCTCAAAAGGTGAACCCGGGACACTGCAACCATATGCATACATATGAGTCAGTTGCCAAGCCTCTGAATTTTGATCATGTGACCCTGGGGATGCTGCAACGGTTGTAAGTGTGAAAAAATGGTTATAAGTCACTTTTGTCAGGGCTGTTGTAACTTTGAACGGTTGCTAAATGTGCCGCTGTAAGTTGAGGACTACTTGTACTGGCATTTGCAGTTGGGTGGGGTGAGGAAGGCAGGGAGAAGCAAATGATGACATCAACACCATGGTGACACCCTACATACTTTGCTCTTTTGTGTGAGGGTTGTGACATCGCATGTGGGTGCAAAAGAATGGTAGCTTGCATCGCGATAATATGGTGCTGGTTTCATCGTTTTAATCATAGCAGTGGATTCTGCAGATTGTCAGGTGTGAAAGAGGAGGTCCACACAAGAAGGTCGGAATAAACTGATTTGTTGCTACTCATGCCTATGCACAGGAATTTTCTCAACTAATGGTTAGCATCTCCTTGGCGTTAGATCAGCGTGAACGGAATTCAAGGGCGGTTGAAATTAGTTCATTTGTGGCTACACAGGGATTCTAGACTGATCCCTCTTTTAACTCCACTCTCAGATTCTGCCAGTCCTTTTCCTACAAGATGTCAATAAAGAGAGAAATTGTGCGTCCATTACTGTAGATCCCTCTTGAAAAACAAGTAGCAAATATTTTGTTAGAAAAGCAAAGGGTCTGTTAGAAGGATCCACTCCTCCAGGGCTTGGTAAAGACAAATCTGATTTGAGGCATAAATGACCAGGCTCAAATTATCCTATTGTACTTCAGGTACATTATGAAAAGTGTTACTTCTCTGCAGAAGGCTCTCATGATTGGAAAGATGGAAGGAAAAAGAAGAAGAGGTGGATGGACTGAGTGCACCATTGGAAGTGCTGAAGGCCCAATTTAGGAATAAGCCGTCATGGAGAAAATCTATCTATGACATCGCTAAGAATTAAAAAAACGACTTGATCACCACCATCATCTCCATCATAGGAGCCACAGTGGCACAGCGGTTAGAATGCAGTATTGCAGTATTGATCACTGCCAGGAATTGGATCCTCACCAGCTCAAGGTTGACTCAGCCCTTCCATCCTTCTGAGGTTGGTAAAATGAGGACCCAGATGGTTGGGGGCCAATAGGCTGACTCTGTAAACTGCTTAGAAAGGGGTGTAAAGCACTATGGAGCGGTATGTAAAGCTATTGCTAAATGCTATTGATATCATCATAATAAATCACAGAGTGATAGAGTGGAAAGGAAGGCCATGCTGCAATTTGCTTCAGAATTTGCCAAAAGTTATCTTCTCTTAAAATGCAGCTTCTGTGTTTCTGCTTTACTCTCTGCGTACTTGAGAATTATTTCTGAACTTCTCTTCATGGTGTCTTTTGAGTTTATTTTTGAAGGTGATAAAGGACCCCTTTACTGGTGTTTTTCTGAGGCATCTCTTTCAAGCATCCTGAAACCTTCTTGGCTGCCCATAGTTCCCAGTATAAAAATCCCAGTCTGAACGATTTATTCCTTTTTTCCCCCCATTGGGCTTTGCCAGAATTGTGGGAAGGCAGAGAAGCTACAATTGTTGAGAATTCAATGGCGTAATGAAAGAAAGAAAGAACATTTCTATGCACCCTCCTTTGATTAAAATAGCTCCAGGTACACCATCATCAACCTTTCAGAACTTCACCAGAAATTCTTTGTCCTTTTGGAAAAAAAAATACAAATGAAAGCAAACTTTCCAACTCATCAAATGAGAACTGGTGGGAGAAATTCAGGAGAATTTTCTGTGATCTACTGACTAACAGAATAACAGAGTTGGAAGGGACCTTGGAGGTCTTCTAGTCCAACCCTCTGCTCAGGCAGGACACCCTATACCAGTGATGGCGAACCTTTTAGAGACCGAGTGCCCAAATTGCAACCCAAAACCCACTTATGCATTGTCAAGTGCCGGGTGGGTGTGGCCCATTGGCTGGGTGTGGTTCATTGGGTGGGCGTGGCTGCGGTGGTAACGGCAGACTGGGTGGGACTAAAAAGTTCAACCAATCAATTTCAACTTTGCAAGATCTTTTTTTTTCCCGCGAGAAGTTGAAATTGACTGAACCTTTTTTTTTTTTGCACATGGCGGCGGAAGCTTAAAGCAAAAAGGTTTTATAAAACCCAGCTGAAGGCCTAGGACTGGGGCGACGGCGCGCGTGCCCACAGAGAGGGCTCTGAGTGCCACCTCTGGCACCCGTGCCATAGTTTCATCACCACTGCCCTATACTATTCCATTGTAGCTGAAGGCTTAATCCCATACTTGGTACAGAATTTAAAACTGAGGTTATAAGCTACTTCCTACCTGACCAATTTCTATCTACATTTCTTTTTAACCCATATCTTTAAGATATCAGCCTTCCCTTCCCAAGGAAACATATTTTAGTGGAATGTCTGATGCTGTATAATTAATAGACCAGAGAGACTTTTGAAACACACTGTGCAAGCTGTTGCGATGTTTTAACTAAAACAGTTATTGCTGTGCAGGTTTTTCACAGAAGGAAAACACAACTAAGGCAGTAGACTTGGAAGATTACAAGGAATCCATGTTTATGAGAGACCTTAGCTGCACAGTTTCCAGAGCTCTAAGGAAGTATCTGTTCTGTTCGCAACACAGACATGAAGACGAGGCAGTTTGATGCAAAAGATGTTCTTATTGTGCATGTGCACTGAACAGAAGCAAACGAGATAATGGCAACATGCCCTTATATACTTCCCCTGCAAGGGGAGGCTCAACCAATGAATGCAAGCCATTCTCCCGCCTCGTGCATGCTGGAGACAGCCTGTCTGGGTCCCGGGCAACATATGGGCTGCCCGGGTCTATACAACCGGTCCCGGGCAAACACGTGGTCTGCCCGGGTCTCTGCAGTTGCCCTGCAGGTTGCCTGTGCCTTGCTGATTGATTCAGCAAGGCCCAGGACACAACAGTATCCATTTTGTATGGCATGGGAGAACTACACTCAGAAAGTGGGAAGTGGGGGATCAGGTCTATTTTGAGAGGTGGTTTCAGGAGAACCAGGGGAATGTTGATTGACCTTCTGTGGCCCTCAGGATGAAATTTTTATTTCTTTACATGCTTTGGTGCCTTTGAGTCAGTCTTCTTCCTGATGATTGCCTGGACAAGTCCCTACAGTTTTCCTGGCAAGATTTGGGAAGTGATTTAGCATTGCATACTTCCTAGGGCTGACAGGTTGTAACTGGCCCAAAGTCATCCGCTTTCTTATTCCGCTATGCTGAACTTTCCTCTAAAAATCAAAGTCTCTCGCATTACACGGTCATTTTCTCCCTACTTTCTTTAGCTTTCATAGCTGATCCTCTTTTAATATCCCTCCTTCTCTGAAAGGAAAGCCAGCTCGGTGTAGAGGTTAAACCAATAGGCTAGAAATCGGGAGGTTGTGAGTTTTTAGTTCCCCCCTTAGGACAAAGCTAACTGGGTGACCCCCTGCACCAAAAGACAATTAGAAAGAAGATCAGAAGAATCAAAGAGACCCCAAATTAGTATGGCTAGTATAGTATGGTTGCTATTAAATAGGATGCTGAAGTACATATATCCAGTTTCCAAGATTCATTTCAATAAATCTAAGAAGAGTGTGTAAGGATTTTGCTTTCTTAACTGTAGGAAACACTTAGGGGCTGGCCAATAGGGCTGGTCACTTGCTTCATGCTCAAGGAAAAATAGCAGTGATAGGGAAGGACACAAAGAGGTTTCCTATGCAAATTGCCACATCCACATTTGCAGTCAGGAACCCTCTTAAATATGCTTGCATATTAATTCAAGAAAATCACTTCCCCCCTGGATTTTCTCAGGGTCTTAAGCAGTGGTGAGATTCAGCCGGTTCGCACCACTTCGGCAGAACCGGTAGCTAATTTTTTGTTGCCCAGGCCCAGAATGGACTTCCGGAAGCGGCATCCCCACAGAGAACTGGTTGTTCACATATTTGAATCCCATCAGTGGTCTTAAGCAAACTTCACTTAGTCATCCTGATTATTTCTTCACGATAAACATAACATTAATGACGTTTCTTAGTATAGGGGAATGGTTATGTTTACTGAAGTTCTCATCAGGAAATGTTCCCAATGATTCCTTGCAACCAAATCCTTGTGGGCTTTATAGGATAAAACCAGCATCTTGATTTAAGACCAGAATAGCCAGGGAAATGCATAAAGGATTTTAAAAGATAACATGTTATTAAGGCATGTGTGCGTATACTGTGTGTATAGATAATCCTCATCTTACGACCACAATTAACCCAACATTTCTGTTTCTAAGCAAGGCAGTTTTTAAGTTAGTTTTGCCACATTTTATGACCTTTCTTGCCACAGTTGTTAAGGAAATCACTGCAGTCGTTAAGCTAGCAACACAGCTGTTAATTGAATCTGGCTTCTCCATTGACATTTCTTATCAGAAGGTCGCAAAAAGGGATCACATGACCCCAGGACATTGCAGCCATCATAAATACATGCCAGTTGCCAAGCATCCAAATTTTGATCATGTGACCGTGAAGGCCCGACCAGAAATAACGGGTGGAAACTGATCAAGGAGACATTTGACCTAGAAATAAGGAGAAATTTTCTGACAGTGAGAACAATCAACCGATGGAACAGTTTGCCTCAGGATGTTGTGGGAGTTTCATCACTGGAAGCTTTCAAGAAGAGACTGGACTGCCATCTGTCAGAAATGGTGTAGGGTCTCCAGCTTGGGCGGGTGGGGGGTTGGACTAGATGACCTACAAGGTCCCTTCCAGCTCTGTTATTCTAATTCTTATTATAAATCCATTTCATACAATTTCCACAATAGACCGTGGATCCAAATTTCTTAAAATATGTATTTTATTTTTTTAAAAAAAAACACTTTGATATCGGAACTGAAAGGTGCGTTGCATCATTCATGGAAATCCAAAAGGTCATGTTCTGATTAAATTCTGATTGCATTTTGAACCCCAAGAGGCATGGAACAAATTACTTTATGTCAACATTTGCAGGAATAAAATTTTGTACTCTTACAAAAATATGCTTACGCAAACATAACATTTCAATAAATTGAACATACACGTGAGAGGGGTCTTCGTATGGTGAATTCTAGGGGCTGAGAAAAACCTGATATCCAGTGGCTAAGAAAGTCAAGGTCCTTGAAAAGAATGATTCGTATGTTGAAAATGAATAAAAGACAATTAAGTCATTCGTCAAGGGATTGTGTGGATACATGCAAAATACTTAAAGCTTTGGTGATTAGAAGAAATATTTATAATCTGTAAGGAACAAAAAAATAACACACACAGGCACAGACCAATACACGGAGACACAAAAACTGTGGGGTCCTTGGTGGACTCTGAGCTTGGTTGCTTACTTTGTGCACTGATGAAGTTACCTAGTTGGGTAATGAAATGAGGGGTCCTCGGTGCTCTCTGAGCTTGCTTGTTTTCTTGCAGACATTTGATTACCCTAACAAGTAACATCATCAGTGCTAGTAAGGAGTGCTGTTTGCTGTCTGTGTATATTCTGGTGTCTTTGTGGATGGGGGCAGTCTTAGGGATTCTTTGGTTGGGCTGTTTACCAATGGCTCTTTGGCAGTTTCTTGATTGGGGTATTGTTTACTTGATTGTTGGTCTGAAGTTAACCTTGGAGTTAATCTATGCCAGTGATGGTGAACCTTTTAGAGACTGAGTGCCCAAACTGCAACCCAAAACCCACTTATGCATCGTCAAGTGCCGGGTGGGTGTGGCCCATTGGGTGGGCGTGGCCCATTGGGTGGGCATGGCTGTGGTGGTAAGGGCAGACTGGGTGGGACTAAAAAGTTCAATCAATCAATTCCAACTTTACAAGATCTTTTTTTTCCCCGCGAGTTGAAATTGACTGATTGAACCTTTTTTTTTTTTTTGCACACGGCGGCGGAGGCCTAAAGCGAAAAGGTTTTATAAAACCCAGCTGAAGGCGTAGGACTGGGGTGACGGCGCGCGTGCCCACAGAGAGGGCTCTGAGTGCCGCCTCTGGCACCCGTGCCATAGGTTCACCACCACTGATCTATGCTGATCTGAGTGCTGATTACTGGTCGGGAGGTGCTGGAGTCTTTTTCTCTTGTAGGCAATGAAATATCTGCAAGAAAATAACCAAGTTCAGAGAGCACCAAGGACCCCACATTTCAACTCTGATTGGTACGCACAAATACTCTCAATGTGGGAGGAACAACATTAGGAAGAAGGAGTATGAGAAGCTGGAGAAGGAGCAGGGCCTGGAGGAGGAACTGGAGGGAGTGTGGAAAGTCAAAGACAAGTAGTAGGAACACTTGGGACTATGATTCCTAAGCTGGGAAAATGGTTCCAACAGATCCCAGGAATGACATCAAAGCTCTCTGTCCAGAAAAGAGCAGGGCTAGGAACAGCTAAGATCCTGCGTAGACCTTTCAAACTCCCAGGCCTCTGGTAGAGGATTCAAAATTGAGGAAGACACATGCCACCCATATGGATGGGAAGCGAATTTATTCGAACAAATACAACAGTTGCATTTTAACGCCAGCAAAAATTAGGAGTACTTTGTAACATCATTAAGAATTTGTTGTTCTTGTTTTGAATGTCATCGGCAGAGTGTTAGCCGAGATAAGCCCAAGAATTACTCAAGCTCACCCAAAACTTTCATTTAAAGAATGATATATTGAGGGAAAACAGGATTTACAAGACAAATGAAGACTATATCCTATTCTGTATCACCCAGTTCTCCTACCTTTCCATTTCCTACCTGCCCTTCCATAAAACAACTTCAACAACTGAAGAAAGCTTGTTGACCCTATGGCAGGATCCAGAAGAAACGAAGGCTAATATATATAGTCCCAGGATAATGTTTCAGGATCCAATCTGGGTTGATCACCGGGACCAGAGGTTTAGTCTTCCAAGCTTTTGGACTTTGCTTGTTGTAAACTAGTTGGGAAGTATGCAAATCACATGACCACAAAGATGTTACAGCGGTCTTAAGCCTTGAGGTCTTGAGGATTGGTTGCTAAGCTTTCTTTAACATTGTCACTAAATGAGTCTGTTGGTAAGCAAGGTCTACCTATAGACATACAAAGCTGTTGGGAATTGGCAGTACATGGAATTTATAAATAGCCGAATTGAGTTTTTTTTTTAAGATTTAACATTTGACACACATCAAGCATCTTGCAAAAAGCAAGAAAAGTTGGCTAACATGTGGATAGATTTTCGGTTTAACACCTACATCTTCAGAAGTTTCAGAAGCAGTATAACCTTGATGCCTTTTTCTTAGGGGAGAATGTGCATCTTTGCTTTGATTTCCTTCCAAAAAGCAATGTTCTTTTATGTGCTCCAGTTCGAAGAACTATTGTATTGTGCATTTTTTCCCTCCTTTTATTTTGAATTCTTACAAAAAAAAGCTATTTTTTATTTGGTTCCAACCAAGTTTTCCACAAACTTTCCTTCCCTTTTCTTTATTTATAGATCAAAGTTGCAGCTCTATCAAACCTCAAAGGCACATTGTCAAATCTTATTGATGCTGCATGAAACGAGACTTAGGTTTATCATTTCCTTTTAGTGTGGGAAATTGGGCTTTTGCTTTTCTAGAAACAGATCTTCTAGTTCAATACCAACCCTTCTGAGTAATTAAAAAAGGAAAACAGAAAGAATGTGTAAATAGAAGGAACGAATCTCTATATTATTTATATATTCAAGATAATTAGGCAGATGATTAGTGACTTTGAATGCCCCCTATTTAAGGCTTCTCTCTATGAAATCATTGCATTGATCTAAATTCTCAGTTTTCCATATATACTTTTATACCTATATCATTTTACTGGATATGAGAGTTGCCTCTTTTATTCCTTCTCTGATTCTCATCCCAGTAATGCAGTTGTGTACAATCATAAAAGCACACACTTCGTTAATTGTGGGGTCCTTGAAGTTCTCTGAGCTTGTGTTAGCATTGATGATGTTACATGGTTGGGTAATGAAATGTTTGCAAGAAAACCACCAAGCTCAGATGTCATGGTTCCGACAGATGAAACTCTTCAAAAGAACTTCGAGGCATTGTTTACCTTAAAGAATCTTTTATTCGAGAAGCATAACATCGGCACTGCATAATCGAAGCCAAAAACTGAATTCGCCTCCCTTGAGCACATAGTATCAAAGCACAATTCCCTTCTCCAATTAACAGTCATAAATCACATTCCCCAATTAGCTTGAAGTGCGGGCCCGCCAATTCCTTATCAGCTCTGGTTACAATGACCTTGTTTCTCATGCTAGGTTCAGTGTTGTTATGTCTAGCTGAACTCTCGTTCACATCCTCCCTCCCAGCATCATCTAACTCTAAAAGCAAAAGGTAAAAGATGGCTACATTTCCATCTGTTGTCAATGCAAAAACATCCGATGTTAGCAGTGTTGACATCAGAGACATCAAGGACCTCACAGTTTAACTCTTTGATGTCTCTGAGCTTGGTTGTCTGAGGTATAAATTAAAGAATTTCATTTTTTAATATGTGCCACTGTTCACAGAAAAAAGTGACAATAAAGGTTATCTCGTCTCATTTTATATATTCTCTTTTATTGGGACTTCATTAATTATCCTTTCTCTAACTGCTCCATCTATTTCTTCCAATCTTTGTTCGTTATATACCTGTTTAACTATCTATTTTGTCTTTCATATGCAATCACACACAATCACATTACTATTAACCAATCCTGATAGATCTAACAGCACAGATTTATTTGACTCTACCATCTTTCTTCTCATTGTATTCTATATCCACATAGTTATTTTCTCCTCTTTTTTTGTTCACAGTTGTCAGTGGCCCAATAAACAGGAGTACATCAGGATAGTCAAAATACTGAAATGATTCTTGGGATTTTATTTTAACTGGTTAGCTTTTCTGCCTTGCACGGGAAATAGACAGCCGTCAGATAATTTCAGATTAAACATATTCATAAAACACTATTGTTTTAATGTCTGTTAACTTGTTTTCATTGTTTTGGAATTTTAGAACTGTATGTTGCCCAGAGTCACTTGGTCGAATTGAGCGGCTATAGAAAATTTAAAATTATAATATGATAACATAACATAACATAACATAACATAACATAACATAACATAACATAACATAACATAACATAACATAACATAACATAACATAACATAACATAACATAACATAACATAACATAACATAACATAACATAACATAACATAACATGGATGTTCCCCCTCCATGTTAGGGCCATAAGGGAAGAATTGCAAGATTTTCTTTCTCCTTTAAAAGATTCTACATTTCATTTCCTTTTTTGATAACTGGGCAGGATTTTTGTTTTGTGCAATTAGTGCCTGAAATATTTGCAGAAATGGTCATTATAGTATGGTGGGTGGCATGTGTATGGTTTTCTAGCTGGATTTATTTTTCAGAAGAAGAACAGAAGAGCTACTGTATGTTTTCATTTTCTCAGCAGACAATCATGCAACAGGAGAGAAATTTAAAAAAAAGAATGCCTGTCAGCTTTTCTTGAAAAGAAAGGTCCCTCTGAAAAGAAGTTGGGACAAAATTGTCAAGTTACTTCTCCACAGGAATCTAAAAATAAAATAAAATAAATGGCTGGCACCTGTTTTTCTCCATCTTCTGTCAGCCAATCCCAGGGGAATTAAAGGGCTTTTACGAACATTGCTTCTCCACATAACATGCCGAAGGGTTGAGACCTTTGAAAATGAAGTCAGTGAAGCTGGGGCCACCTGTTCAGCCGTTGAGGAGGGATGAGTTTCTTCAGAGCAGGGGTCTTCAAACTTGGCCCTTTTATGACTTGTGGACTTCAACTCCCAGAATTCCTCAGCCAGCCACGATATGTTGGCCTGCAAGAGAAATCCTAGATGACAGATCCAAACTTGCATTGAGCAGCATGCAGATGCCTTGGATAAAACTGGTCTTTGGTTATGTTTATGGCCTACTGGACCAAAAATGTCAAAACTGAATAATATTGTCTTTATCTTTTATTGTTCTAGTTACACCATTCATGGGTATATTTTAACTGATATTATAGACTATACTGTCTTCTACTTACTAAAAAAAATTGTATGAAAGCCTCAGTTGACAACTTTATAATGCCTTGGTAAGACCACATTTGCAATATGCATCCAGTTTTGGTCGCCACAATATAAAAAAAATGTTGAGACTATGAAAAGAATGCAGAGAAGAGCAACAAATATGATTAGGGAACTGGAAGCTGAAACATATGAAGGACAATTACAGGAATTGGGTATGTTCTAGTTTAATGAAGAGAAGTACTAGGAGTGACATGATAGCTGTCTTCCAATATCTCAGGGGTTGCCACAAAGAAGAGGGAGTCAAGCTCTTCTCCAAAGCACCTGAAGGCAGGACAAGAATCAATGGATGGAAACTAATCAAGGAGAGAAGCAACCTAGAACTAAGGAGAAATTTCCTGACAGTTAGAACAATTAATCAGTGGAACGACTTGCCTCCATAAGTCATAGGTGCTCCATCTCTGGAGGCTTCTAAGAAGAGACTGGACAGCCATGATGAGCTTCAGAGAACTTTGTTTGTTTGCTTGTTTGTTAAATTTATTTACTGCCTATCTCACCGTGGGACTACTCTAGGCAGCTTACAACCATAAAAAGGAAGAAATTAAAACAGTGTAAGCAGAATAGAAGATCACAGAACAATAAAATAAGCAATGAAAAAGAATACAACGAGAATACATCAATATTATAATCAAAAAGATGGATGGATGAATGCCAAAGAAATGGGATGAAAAGGAAGTATTGCCTGTTGATAATAAAAGTCACAATCTCATCATTCTTACCTTTATGCCTTATGCTTCATGGTTACTTTTTTTGCATCCCTCATGTCCATTGTACGCTGTAAATATTGTAGTGGAGAGGAAGATAAGACCACCTCTGTCTTCCAAACCCAGATGTTTAACTTGCTTGAATTTTTTTGTAATTTTAATGTGTTTTTATATTTATAATTGTTTTGATATTTGAATATTATTCTATCACACTATGGGAAGAATCCAGAGAAAGAAATATTTTGGGAAATATTAAAAAGGCAGAATATATTTCCCCAAAGGAATAATGGAGAAGATCTTAAAAAAAAAAGACAGAAACCAGCCCCCAGAAACCAGTCCCAGCCCTTCTCCCCCAAGCAGAAACTAGGCAGAGGCCAGCTTTTAGAAATGCAGTTGTAATAATCCATTCAGGAAGGTTGGAGCCAAAGGAAGACAAAGACACCTAAAATCTACATACCCCCACCCAAATTCTAAGGACAGGAGACATAATAGGATTAACCCACCAATACCAAAAGGACACACTCAGACTCAGGTCAAAGTACATGACACAGGAAATACAAAGCCTCAAACAGGAACAGGAAACAACCTCAAGAGCCCCAGAAGATATAAAAACCTACCACTCCCTACTACATGTGGTCAGCTTTCCCAGAGCTATCTTTCTGTCTGGCTCTCCTCTTCAATAAACTGCAACCTTCTTTCTAAAGCAGTCTCCATTTTGATTATTCCCAGCTTGGACTGGACCCTAATGAAGATTTTTCCTTCAACAACACCATAAGCACAGTCACCTTGAACTGCGAGATAGGCAGCAAATAAATTTAAATATTTTTAAGCATTTAAAAATAATAATAATTAATAACAATAATGAATATTATAAGAAAAAGGTGTTGGGATATAGTAAGCAGAGAAAGACACAAACATGAACGAAATTCATAGTATTACATACAAGGGCAAAATTAAGATTCCAGGGACAATTGTGAGGAAGACCTTAATGCCAGGTTATGATCCTTGGGACAAGGAGTTCTGTATCTCCTACTAAGCAACCTCAAAATTTTCTGGCTGAGGTTTGCCTCAAGATAGGATTGTCTTTGGCAACAAGTTGAATGCAGGCAAAACAAGTTTTTTTCCCTCACTTAACCCATGTATAACTCACCAATACAGGATATGATGATTGCTTGCTTAAATTAACACCAAAAGTGATCACAGAAAGTTTACCAATGACTTTGAGAGCAATCCAAACATTATTAGTACCCAAAAAGGATAATATTTGCAGTTTAGGATTGAAATGAGGGCTCCTTCATGCTCTCTGAGGTTGTTTGTTTTCTTGCAGATGTTTCAAACAAAAAGACCAATGATCAAAAGGGAACAAAAAAACCAAAACACATCCCCACTAGCAATCAGCACCCAGATAACATAGATTAATTCCAAGATTAACATCAGATCAACAATCAAGAAATAAACAATGCCCCAATCAAGGAACAGTCAAACGAGCTAATAATAAACAGCCCAACCAATCTGTTAAGACGACCCCTACCAACACTGGCTTACCAAGCCATTAGAATATAAACTGAGAGCAAAACCCATTCCTTATTAGCACTGATGATGTTACCTAGTTGGGTAATAAAACGTCTGTGAGAAAACAACCAAGCTCAGAGAGGCCCCCTCATTATTATTGGTAGCTGGGTTTTTTTTTGCTGGACTCTCCGATATTTGTGGGACTCTCTAGAGATTTCCTCGGCTGGCTATCCAACCCAAAACATTTGCAGTAAAATTCTGCAATTTCCCCCTACTTTTTATACCAAACTGTTTATTTCATTAGTGGCTTCCTCCAGTTGTGTTTTAGAGTAGTATGCCTCAGCCTGAATCAGGAAGATCTAACTCATGCTTAAATCTCCACCTCAAATTGAATTATAAGCATATGGAAGTCATCTAACCAGCAATCCTTACAAATACGAAACTTTTATGTGGCTTTCCATACTACTCTGCTATATTACAGTTTGTCAGGAATTGTGCTTTAGGTGCCTTACACACACACAGACAGTGAGTGCGGTATACAGTTTCCTTCCATTTTGAAACAAGTCAGAGTTCCGTTTTATATTACATTGGAGGCTGAAACGAACCTCTGACTATGGTGTGAGAGATCTCTATTTTAATCCTGTTAGAAATAAAGTATAAAAAACAGGGACAAACCAGAAGGGTTTAAATAAGCCCGAGATGGCTTATTAATCTGTTCTGTGTTGGTTTAATCCTGAAATGTTTTCTGGTTACATTTTTGCATCCCTCATGTCTTATATTTCAGTTGTACTATATAAATATTGGAGTAGAGAGGAAGATAAGATCACCTTTTCCCTCCAAACCAAGGTGTTTCGTTTGTTTGATTGTTTTTTGTAATTTTTACGTGTTTTTATATTTATAATTGTTTTCATATTTGTATATTCTATCATACTGTAAGCTTCACAGTCACCTTGAACTGTGAGATAGGTGGCAAATAAATTTAATGTAATAATAATAATTAATAATAATAAATATTGTAGGAAAAATTGTTGGGATATAGTAAACAGAGCAGAGATACAAGCATGGAAAATGGACATCTATCCATCCATCCATCCAGTCTGCTGGCCGGCCCTCCCTCCCTCCCTCCCTGTCTCCCTCCCTCCCTGTCTGTCTCTCTGTCTCTGTCTGTCTGTCTGTCTGTCTGTCTCTCTCTCTCTCTCTCTCTCTCTCTCTCTCTCTCTCTCTCTCTCTCTCTGTGTGTGTCTCTCTCTCAGTGTGTGTCTGTCTGTCTCTCTCTCTCTCTCTCCCTCTCTGTCTTTCTTCTCTCTATATCTCTATTTAGCTATCTAGCTGTTAAAGAAACAATTCCTTATGCTGGCGTCTTTCCGTATTGAAGAATTGGATCCTTTTTGTCTAGTTTCATCATTTGTAAAAACATCTATTTATAATGTGAAGTGAGATGGTTGCCCTTCCTCCTTGATTTCATCTACATCTGCAGCTAAAACTGTTGGAAACAAACTTTTGCATTAAGCAGTGTTTCTCAACCTTGTCAACTTTAAGAGTCTGGACTTCAACTTCCAGAAATCCCCAACCAGCATGGAGTTGAAGTCCAGACATCTTAAAGTTGACAAGGTTGAGAAACACTGGCATAAGGGGAAAAAATGGGAGGTGGGGTGGGCTGGCACATCTGGTTATAACTTGAATGAAAGGAATAAAACAATTTGATTTTTTTTTTAAAAAAATAAGAACTTAACAACATTTGCAAACTTGTTCATAAATGAGATAGAAAAGGTTTGAAAAGAGGCAACTAAAAATATATGGGAGAAAGCAACGTTGTGTGGGCAGTAATTTGTGACACGTTGAAGCTATTTGTTTATATTAAACATGGAATTTGGGATGCTGTAAGGATTAATGAATTAGGGCAATTCCATTCATATGGCTGTCTACTTTTGGAGTTAAATTTCATCTCACCCCGGAAGTAGAAGTAGAATAGAATCTGGAAGGGACCTTGGAGGTCTTCTAGTCCAGCCCCCTGCTCAAGCAGGAGAACCTATACCATCT
>JALGBA010003910.1:0-185000 GCA_023970755.1 Azemiops feae | reverse complement strand
GGTAATTAGAGGAGTGAAGCCTACCCAGAAGCAGATAATTCTTAGTAATGCTGGAGAAGCCAAATTAGATTAAGCAAAAAATCTCTGAAACTTGAAGACAAAACTTTTATGATAGGAAAGCGGTCAATCCTTACCATGGGCAACATTGTGATCATTTATTTCCCTTATGATTAGAAATGGGTGTGCACTCTTGAATTGGCCAAATATGCAATAATCTGTAACTTATTAAGGCAGCACTTTTGAATTTATTTGCACATTACGTTTAAAGCTCTTTTTCTCCCATTGTTTCCAAACTGCAAGGGGTGGCACTTTGCCAAGCTTGGCTGATGTCAGAAGCTAAACAAGATCAGTTCTGGTTACTACTTAGATTTGGGGTGGGAGAGCTATCTGGGAACCCCAGGGCTTTTAGCTAGATTAACAACTGGAAAACCTTCCCAGAATAAGGCAAATGACTTCTATGAGAGGCTGCTAAGAAAACAGAATGCAGACATTCGTTCGGAGTTGAGTTTTACAAAAGACCATTTCTAAGTTTGGGGGCCTAAAGAGGTAAAATATGAATGTCCTGAAATGGGGTTCGTAAACATGTGTTCAACCACTTAATGTAAATCTGCTTTATAACAATCTTCTACCAAAAGTTTTTTTTTGGGGGGGGGGGCAGGGGCGGGAAATGGACGTTTTATTATAGTCTTAAACTAAGAGTTGAAAGAAAGCGTTCTTTATATCCTTGGAAGAAGTCACAAGCCCTTCTTTGTACATATTTGTGTTTTCCTTTGTTTTTCTTTTTACTTTTTCACACTTCTATCCCTATTCTCTTTTTACTCTTTATTGTTTCTCTTGATTGTTAGTTTATGTTGCTTTTTATATGTGTGCTTTGTAAAATGTAATAAAATTATCTGAAACAGCAACTTTCTACCAAAGAGGTTTTTTTCCCATAAAGAAAACCTCACAACACTTTGTGAGAATGTCTGTGCCTTTCTGTTTTAGATCTGATCTATACAAGGAGATGACCAGAAACATGAGCTGGTCTGTACACATTGGTCAAACCATAATGATCAGGGGACTGGAGGCTAAAACATATAAAGAACAGTTGCTGGAATTGGGTATGTCTAGTTTAATGAAAAGAAGGACTAGGAATGACATGATAGCTGTGTTCCAATATCTCAGGGGCTGCACAAAGAAGAGGGAGTCAAGCTATTCTCCAAGGCGCCTGAAGGCAGGACAAGAAGTAATGGATGGAAACTAGTCAAGGAGAGAAGCAACCTAGAACTAAGGAGAAATTTCCTAACAGTTAGAACAAATAATCAGTGGAACAACTTGCCTCCAGAAGTTGTGGATGCTCCAACACTGGACGTGTTTAAGAAGAGATTGGACAACCGTTTGTCTGAAATGGTACAGGGTTTCCTGCCTGAGCAGGGGGTTGGATTAGAAGACCTCCGAGGTCCCTTCCAACTCTGTTATTCTATTCTATAATTACCATTATATTAATAGAATAACCCTGAGTGAGGTCTTAAATCCATAAATTTCCTCTTGCTTTTCTCCTCCAGTACAGCCAGAAAAGGATCTTCAAAAGACATTAGGTTCACTGTTCATCGATTCATTCAAACCTATAGGCATTTAATAAAAGCCATAATGGTAGCACATGCTCATGATTTCATTAAGCTAACGATGCAGTTTGTGTCAATTGAGTCATGGTGTGGTGATATGAATGACATATACAATATATTTGGCATCATTTGCATAATCTCATCCTACGCCTATGAACTTATTTTTACCCTTGCTTCTCTCCCAGATGGTCAGGTTCAAGCCAAAACTGCTTCAGAATAAATCCAGTTTAATTCAGTATGTCAGAATTAAACTGGAGTTGCTTTAAACTAGGTAGAGTTGTTTTCAAACCACTTGCTTGGTTTGTGATTAGTGACAGGTTTTGGTGGGTGCTGGAATTCAATTCTGTTGAAAATTGTTTCTAGTCATATGAGTTAGTGGAGTGAGAGGGCCAGCATAGGAACTAGAGCAGAAATGGGCAACTATGGCACCTGTACAAGCTGTGGACTTCAACTCCCAGAATTCCATGGAATTCTGGGAGTTGGAGTCCACTGGTCTAAGGGGGCCCATAGTTGCCCATTCCTGAGCTACAGGCTTTGTTTGAAATTTTTCAGGCTCATGAATGCAGTGCTGAGCAATGATTTAACATCTCGTGCAAATTAGCTCAAAGCGAATATGGCAGTTTTCTCAATTATCCTGAATTATGATATATCTGCATTCTATGTCACTGTCAGGTAAATAGCACAGAGTGAGAAATAGGTTGCTTTGCTCGGAATCCTTTTTAGAGCTTATGAGATGCAGAGTTTTAGTGAAATATTCCCCATAGCTCCCCACTAAAATGACCAAATTATAAAAGCAATACTACCATTTTGAAAGACTTGTTATCAAATAAGGTAGCCCAACCATATTCATTACAGATAGTCCTCAACTTACGACAATTGGGACCAGAATTTTTGTTGCTAAGCAAAGCAGTGCTTAAATGAGTCATGCCTGATTTGATGATTTTTTTTGCCATGGTTGTTACGTGAATCACTGCAGTTGTTAAGTGAATCACACAGCTCTTAAGTGAATCTGACTTCCTCCATTGACTTTGCTCAGGGGTCTTCAAACTTGGCCCTTTTATGACTTGTGGACTTCAACTCCCAGAATTCCTCAGCCAGCATGGGGGAACTATGGCCCCTTCATGACTTGTGGACTTCAACTCCCAGAATTCCTCAGCCAGCATGCCTGACTGAGGAATTCTGGGAGTTGAAGTCCACAAGTCATAAAAGGGCCAAGTTTGAAGACCCCTGACTTTGCTTGTTGCTGGAAAGGTCCCAAATATCAATCACATGACCTTGGAATCCTTATGGCTGATTGAATGGAAAGAAGGACTAGGAATGACATGATAGCAGTCTTCCAATATTTGAGGAGAGTCGGTCGACCTATTCTCCAAAGCACCTGAAGGCAGAACAAGAAGCAATGGATGGAAACGAATCAAGGAGAGATTCAACCTAGAGATAAGGAGAAATTTCCTGACAGAAAAAATTAATCATTGGACTAGCTTATCTTCAAAAATTGTGGGATGCTTAATCACCTGAGGTTTTGGGAAGAAATTGGACAACCACTTGTCTGAAATGATACAAGATCTCCTGCTTGAGCAAGGGGTTGGACTAGAGGACCTCCAAGGTCCCTTTCAACTCTGTTTTAATGTTAAATACATGCTGGTTGCCAAGCCCCCAAATTTTGATCACGTGACCATAGGATGCTGTGAGAATCATAAGTGGAGGAAAAAATGGCACTTTTTTTCAGTGCTGTTGTAACTTTGAATGGTCACTAAACAAATGATTATAAGTCAACAACTACCTTTATGGGGCTAAAAGAAACAGATTGTCTGTGTCAGACAAATTGAGAATACTACACATTCCCTTAGCAATCCTCTATTGATTTCTCTGCAATTATTGATCCTACTTAGTTTTGGGGAAAAGATTTGGAAGCATGTAGAGAATTCTGGGCAAAAAATAATAATTGCTCCATATGTCTAAAAGCCACCAATTTCTGGACTCCAGCAATTGGCAGCCATTTTAAGAGTACAGAGCACACAAGAGGCAATTGGATGTCATGTAGCTTAGTGGCTGGCTTAGCCAGGCACAGGTGTCTCTGAGATATTCTGAATGATGAACACTTTAAACTTTTCACCATGAAATACAGCAGACGTGGTGCTGTAATTGAGAGGCCTTGGGGAAATCCTCTTTCTCCAGAGCTGGAATCTCTAGTGGATGCTAGACAGGGGGTCTGGTTTTAATGCCGGACTAGCTTGAAGGGTATGGAATTGTTAACTGATTCCCAGCCAGCTGACTTAATAAGTCTTTTCTTCATTGGATTAGTTCCGTGGTAAGGAATGAAGCTTAGAAAGACTCGTAGTTCTCCCAGTCAAAGGAAATTAAGGGTCACTTTAATCATTTTAAAAGAGAGGGTTCGCTACACAGTCAAGTGCTTACATTGGTCATTTCGATTCAGCAACAAAATGGGTGATCTACTTCCCATTTTCAGGGAAATATTGTGCAGATCATCTCAAAGTTTTTTTTTCTAACAAGAGGTTGGTCTTTTTTAAACTCCAAGATTGCAACTTTAACTGTATAATACAGTGTTTGTCAACCTCAGCAAGTTTAAGATGGGTGGACTTCAATTCCCAGAATTCCCCAGCCATCAACAGGAATTCTGGGAGTTGAAGTCCACGGTTCTTAAACTTGCTGAGATTGACAAACACTAGTATAATAAACATCCAGGCATATTCAAGATGCTTCCTGTATTCTCTGCATGTCTTTCTCATGTCTTCCAAATGAATTGTTGAGTTTATGGCAATGATACATTTCCTATTTCCAGGATGCTTTTTTAAAAAATTTCCTAAATGAGCCTACAGTTCTGGGATTTCTTGTTGGTTTCCCATTCAAATACTAACCATGCCTGATCCTGCTTAGCTTTTTTTAAGAGCCAAGGTTGCCAATTAACCCTCATTTATTTAACTATCCAACATCTTATTCGTTCATATAATCATGCAACTTTATAGACTACTACAGAAATCATTTGTTGCTTGTCACTTATGAATATTAAACAGACTTTATAAGAATCCCATTAGTGTTCAGCACTAACATTACTTATTTATCGTCAGCAAAGTTATTTATCCCTGCCAGCTCAGCTGCTGTTGCTGTTTCTACAACTTGGAAGAACCCTGAGTAAATCAGCTGGTTGATGCTGCAGAGCCTGTCCACCACTAATGAACTCCACCAGGAATTTGTTTTACTTAAAAGAATTATATAGAATTTTATTCTCCATTGTCTCTGTGATTTATATCCCATTTATCGATGTAAGGGATGAGAAATGCAGACTAGCCGCTACTTTCATATAATGGGCTGTCTTGTTAAATCAGTTCACCTTGCGCGCTGTTTAACCAGAGTCATTCCTAAGAGGATGGGGAGAGAATTATGCTATTAGTCAAGGAAGGATGATGGGAGGAAGGACAGCAAAAGAAAAAGGACACATTTATTTCATGCATTTGTAAGTGGCATCCACACAGAGAACCGGCTGTTCACATGTTTGAATCCCACCACTGGATAGCAGTGTTCCAATATCTAAAGGGCTGCCACAAAGAAGAGGGGATCAAGCTATTCTCCAAAGCACCTGAAGGCAGGACCAGAAGCAACGGATGGAAACTAATCAAGGAGAGAAGCAACCTGGAACTAAGGAGAAATTTCCTGACAGTGAGATCAATGAATCAGTGGAAAGACTTGTCTCCAGATGTTATGGGTGTTCGAGGTTTATAAGAAGAGATTGGACAGCCATTTGTTTGAAATGGTATAGGCAGCGGTCCCCAACCTTCCCGTCTTTGTGGGCCAGCAGGCGGGGGGGAAGAGGGGATGGTTCCATGCAAACAGTGGGTGCATGCATGCAGCTCCATTTGAGCAAGCAGCAGTCACATGCGCCCATCCTTCATGCAAATGGAGCTTCATTTATGCATTTGCCTGACATTTCCATGGCCTGGTTCCGAATGGCCTGTGGCCTGTTGGTTGGGGATCCCTGGTATAGGGTCTCCTGCTTGAGCCAAGGGTTGGATTAGAATACTTCCAATGTCCCTTCCAACTCTGTTATTCTGGAGTCATGCAGCTGTCTAATACAGCTGCTATGCAATCTTGGGAAAAGACCTCTCCAGTGTAAGTAGCTGCCAGTGAACACTATGTGTGTGTCCCCATGTGCTCTGAATCACATCTTTCCCTTCAAATCCAAAGTGCTAATTACTAATTAAGAGCTGAGCTCTGAGAATGCCAGCAAATCAGTGCTCAGTCCTTTTGCTCCCAACTTGCCAGCTGCTGAGCTTACAACTCATGTCTCTTAACCTGAACATTTGATGACTCCTGACCTCATCGCCTCCTGACCAAGTTACTGCAAGGAGCTTCATTGGGGGCTGTTCTTGAAGCTTATTCAGAAACTGCTGCTAATTCAAAATGTAGCAGATTGTTGTTGAACAGCCTAAGGTGTGAGCCCAAGGATGCCCATTTTGGTTATCCATAGATTTCCAAAGTTCTGGTTCTTCAAAAATCACAAAACTATCATGGTTCCGATAGATGAGACCAGTAAAAGCAGAACTCCAAGGCTAGAGGTTTCCTTAAAGAACATATTTATTGGCTATAAAATATCGGCACAGTCAAAAGTGAAACCAAGTCTGGAGTTCCCTCCCAAGTGTTACAATGTTACAAAGTTGAACTTCCCACCCCATTAGAATGTCATTATCCATGTTCCTCAATAGAATACTTTGGTGGACCTTCTAACAGAAGGCTCAGCCCTCCAAAAGTCAGGCAGCAATGACCTTGGTTCCCACGGGACAATTTATTGTTTAGTCTAACCTTAAAACCACTCGTCCCCCCTCCCAGTACTGTGGCAACCAAAAACAAAGCAAAAATAGCTTCAGCCAGGATAGTTGCAGTGTGCAGTGTTCGAGGGTGGGCAACTCTGGCTACATTATTCCTGTGGCTCAGGAATCCTGGGAGTTGAAGTCCACAGACTGGCTCAGGAATTCTGGGAGTTGATGTCCACAGGCTGCCAAAGAACATGGTGGCTGGACATCATCAAAGCTGGCAGCAGCCAAAGCATAGAAAAACTCAAAGAAGTCATGCAAGATTGGAAGTTGTGGAGAGATCTGGCCCATAGAATCACCAAGAGTCAGTCATGACTGAATGGATAACATTATCATCATCGTTGTTATCATCATCATCATCATCATCATCATCATCATCATCATCATCATCATCATCGATTTCCAAAGTGCTGGTTATTAACTATAAATTTTTATATGCCTCAAATCTTCTGGGCTTATGGGACCATCTTGCCCAAGTAAAACCTTGTCAACTTGTGAGTGCTATGTCAGTGATACCCTCTCTTTGGAGAGTCTGTGGGAAAGCAGACTGTTTCACCTTACTGGCATTCCAGAAGCTGGTGAAGCAGCAGATCAGGTTGAAGGAATGAAGGTTTCTAGGATTCCTGGGGCACTTTAAGTTATGTTTGTAGCTATTAAGTAACCAGTATTTTATTGATGAGTCATTGTGGTGAGATATCTAGAATCTAGTGAAGTAGGTAGTATCCAAGTTATGTGACAAATAAGTAAGTAAGTAAGTAAGTAAATAAGTAAGTAAGTAAGTAAGTAAGTAAGTAAGTAAGTAAGTAAGTAAGTAAGTAAGTAAGTAAGTAAATAATAAAACACTCAGGTGGAGACTGCTATGCTGGTGTGACGGAGATAATCAAGGTACTTAAAAATCCTCTATGGCAGGGGTATTCAAACTCGGTCCTTTTATGACTCATGGACTTCAACTCCCAGAATTCCTCAGCCAGGGTGCCTGGCTGAGGAATTCTGGGAGTTGAAGTCCATGAGTCAGAATAGGGCCGAGTCTGAAGATCCCTGCTCTATGGAGAGAGGGCTTCATTTAGTGTAATCAAACCCTCTCATCTCCAGGGGCATGGAGGTTGGGTTGCTCAAAGTCAAGATGGTACAGGTAGTCCTCGACGTACGACCACAATTGAGCCCAACATTTCTGTTGTTAAGCAAGACATTAGTTAAGTGAGTTTTGCCCCATTTTATGACCTTTCTTGCCACATTTGTTAGGTGAATCACTGCAGTTGATAAGCTACTAACTTGGTTGTTAAGTGAATCTGGCTTCCCCATTGACCTTTGTGCGTCAAAAGATTACAAAAGGGGGTCACATGTCCCTAGGACACAATAATGGACATAAGGGCGAACCAGATGCCACGCATCTGAATTTTGATCACATGATCACGGAGATGCTACAAAGAATGTATCTGTGAAAAATGGTAAAAAGTCACTTTTTTCAATGCCTTTGTAACTTTGAACGGTCACCAAATGAACTGTGGTAAATTGAGGACTACCTGTATTTTATATTTGGGCTCTTATTCTTGGGGAAGGCAGTGCAGGCCAGGAGAATCCTATCTCTCTCACCCATCAGGGTGTCCTTGTGGCTCCTGCTTGAGGAGCAGCTACTGTACATCTTGGGTACCACTTGTACCTATTCCTGGATCAAGAGGCCCTGTTCACAGTCACTCCTGCCTCGTCATTTTTTGATTGGACTACTGCAATACACTGTACATAGGGCCGCCTTCTGGAAATTACAGCTGGTTCAGAACATAACAGCTCCTGCAATGCTGGGATACACCTTGGTTTTCCTGTGTTAGATCTCTGTTGTGTGCACTCTACTGGGTCCTATTTTTTTTTAGTGCAATTGAAGGTACTGATTATTACCTTTAAAGTCATACATGTCACAGGGTCAGGTTATTTGCAGAACCACCTCTCCCTGAGGACATCAGAGATTGGGTAGTGCGGGAAGTCAACCCCCCAGAGAAAGAAATATTCTTGGAAATATTTAAAGGGCAGAATATATTTCCCTAAAGGATTTTAAAGGCAGAAACCAACCCTGCCCCCAAGTCTCTCTGTCCCAAACAGAAACCAAGTCTGTAGAAATGCAGGTGATAATCTTGTCAGAAAGACTGGAGTCAGGAAGCTGGGATTAGGAAGAAAGATCTCTAGAGTCAACACCAAAAATCTAAGAGTCATCAGCCCCAGCCCCAGGGAAGCAGGATATGACCCTTGGGACGTAATAGGATTAACCCACCACCATCAGAATACCAGAAAGGCACACTCAGACTCAGGTCAGAATACGTGACACAGGAAATACAAAGCCTGAAACAGGAACAGGAAACAGTTCCAAACAAAAGGCTCCAGAGGGTATAAAAACCCACTCCCTACATGTGCTCACTCTCTTTCTTCCAGAGCCTTCTTCCTGTCTGGCTCTCCTTTTCAATAAACTGCAACCTTCTTTCTAAAGCAGTCGCCATGTTGTTTATCCCCGGCTTGGATGAATCATGATGAAGACTTTTCCTTCAACAGTAATGTTGGCAAGCTGCAGGTCCCTCCCCTTAAATGTTGCCGTCTAGTGGGATCTAGAAATATAGCCTTTTTGCGGCAGCCTCTGCTCTGTGAAACACACCCACCTACGATCCAGCAAGTTTCCACACTTTTCATCTTCCAGAAAGCTATAAAGGGTTAACTCCCACTACTCCTCCACCTACCCCCAGGCCCTGGGACAATGTTGGAATTCAGGGATTGCATAGATTAATGGACATGATGGGGTAAGGAGCTTGGTTTTCTCCCTTTTTAGTTTTATTATTGTTGTCAGTTGCCTAAAGGTATGTTTTATGAGATGGGTACCACATAAATCTTTTAAACAAACCAATAAACAAATAAGATAATTATCAAGCTGATGCTTAAAAGCAGGAGAATAGACCACGTTATGGAGGCACCGCGTGCTGCTGGAAAGGGAGATTTGGGACCTCCAGCTTTTTACTTTTGTGTTTGGGCAATTTTGCTGCATTTGCAACTCTCTGGCTGCCCCACGCTGGCTGCTGTTCTATGATTTACATCTGCTTCTTTATCTGTGACATTAGAGCAAAGGAAAAAAAACCCACCAAAAATCACCAACAGTAGTTTTAAAAAAAAAGAGAGAGAAAAAAGGAGGATGGCTATTTTGAACATGGATGATTTTGCAATAAGGGCCTTCCAGGCTTATTGCCGTGGTGGTGCAGTGATTAGAATGCAGTACTGCAGGCTAATTCGGCTGACAGCCGTCTGCCTGCAGTTTGGCAGTTTGAGTCTCACTGGCTCAAGGTTGACTCAGCCTTCCATCCTTCCGCGATTGGTAAAATGAAGACCCAGACTCTAGAAAGAGTACAGAGAAGAGCAACAAAGATGATCAGGGGACTGGGGGCTAAAATATATAAGGAACGGTTGCTGGAATTGGGTATGTCTAGTTTAATGAAGAGAAGGACGAGGGGGGACATGATAGCAGTGTTCCAATATCTCGGGGGCTGCCCCAAAGAAGAGGGAGTCAAGCTAATTTCCAAAGCACCTGAAGGCAGGACAAGAAGCAACGGATGGAAACTAATCAAGGAGAGAAGCAACCTAGAACTAAGGAGAAACTTCCTGACAGTTAGAACAATTAACCAGTGGAACAACCTGCCTCCAGAAGTGGTGAATGCTCCAACACTGGAAGTTTTTAAGAAGAGACTGGACAGCCATTTGTCCGAAATGGTATAGGGTTTCCTGCCTGAGTAGGGGGTTGGATTAGATGACCTCCAAGGTCCCTTCCAACTTTATTATTATTATTATTATTATTATTATTATTATTATTATTATTATTATTATTATTATTATTATTATTATTATTATTATTATTATTATTATTATTATTGTTATTATTGTTGTTGTTGTTGTTGTTGTTGTTGTTGTTGTTGTTGATGATAATATGCTGACTCTGTAAACTGCTGTGAAGTGGTATATAAGTCTAAATGCTATTTCTATAGCTATTGCTATTACATGATGGCATTACCAAGTAGTTTGCCTCTGTTCCCATCCTTGCTGCTTTATGGATTGTCATTTGGGCACCCATTGACTGTCTGAATTTAGAAACACCTTCAATGCTAACTGAAGGATGCTTCTGGATTGAAAGGATTTGCCGTGACAACACAGTTGCACAATTGCCAAAAGTAACGCACTCTTCAGGGAGCTTCTTTCATGTCTCCCACCCATTGGCTATAGACCCTTGACTTGGCTCAGTCTTCATTGCATCACTGGGATGAGGGCTAATTCGGATGGAGCGGACGAAGTCTCCACATGAACTGGGTCACCCAATTAACGCATAGCCTAACTACTAGCAGAATCCTTAGGGCCACTTTCTGACGAGTTCTCATGCAGATGCCTTTAATTGTATTAATTGTGCCCTGCCTTTATTTCCTCCTCCATCTGCAAACACCATACTTTCGTGGGGATGTTTTTCCTCCTCACCGTTTTCCCCAAACGGACAAAATCCAGACAGGAAACCTCACAAAAATCAGCAATCTGGCCCAGTTGTCTACACTGACCGAAGACAATTCTGCAAAATGTTAGCCTGGAGGGTGTTTTTTTTTTTTTTTTCCCCCAGTCCAACTTGAACAAGCTGAGGATTGAACGTGGGGTTTTCTTTTTTTTTTTTTTTTACGTTTACGTGCAAAGCAAGTGATCTATTAGTTAAAGACAAGACATTCCCCAATGCTTCATAACTTACATATAAAGTGAAGGTAGCTCCATCCTGATAACGCTGAAGTGACGCAATCAATTTTGGCAGCATATCTGAAGACCGTGTGGCAATTCCTTGGGGCGATTGTGTTTTAAGTCATGTGTTTAAGTGTGTCCAAGGATGCACGTTTCAGCCAGAACATGGAGCCAAAATGCTTCCAATTCAAATCCACTTTCTCCCTGCACACGCACACACACACACACACCCCATTCATGAATTTAATCCTCAGCCCTGGAATGTTTTCTTGATGAGAGTGAACAGCTGGCTTCTCCTGAAGATTTTGTTGACAGCATTCAGTTGTTCTCCTTTTTTCCCTATATTGGTCAGACAGGGTCTGCGTCGCTTTGTCTGCTACTGTCTGATATGTCAATTGACACTCTTCCAATCCTCAGCTGTTCTTCCATTTCACGCTGTGGATTGCGCTTGCCTTTAGATTTAAACTTCTCTTAATAGACGTGATATAAAACAAAAATGTCAATGGGGCCGATCTGTTGCCACAGCAACTGATAAAATAAGAGAAATTAGATCCTAAAGCTGCCAAGAACTTTGATGGAAAAGGGACTTTTTTTGATCGTGCATTGGAGCAGGCACTTAAGTTTACGGGATCACAGCCACAGCTGAATAGGAGCTACTTTAGAATGTGTAAGAATATAAGAATAGGAGACTGAACATAGTAGCATTTTACTTCAAGGAATGAGGGATGTAAGGGGGAAAAAAGGAAAGTTAGAAATCAAAAATAACGGCATTCTCTCTTTCTCTCTCTCTCTCTCTCTCTCTCCCATCTCATTTCATGCTTCTTTCCTGGGGACAAATTCACTTTTGGTGTTGCAGTGTAAAGAGTAGCCATGAAATCACCAGGCGTCAGGCTTGATTTGAAAGACACTTTATCTTTTAACAGAATCATACAGTGTAACTAACTTTATCTGCAGGGTTCTTACATATGTTCCCATGTCACTGTAAGATCACTGGAACATTCATCCAGTAATTACAGAAAATGGGGGGGGGAATCAGTTAACAACTGTCTTGCTTAACAACAGAAATTTTGGGCTCAGTTGTGGTTGTAAGCCGAGGACTACCTGTATAACAGATATTATATCCCTTGTAGTTATCCTAAGCATGTGGGGAGGATCCTATGAAGGTTGTTCTTTATACAGTACAGGTAGTCCTCGACTTACAACAGTTCGTTTAGTGACCATTCAGAGTTACAACGGCACTGAAAAATGTGACTGTTTTTCACAGTTGCAACCTTTGCAGCACCCCAAGGTGACGGGATCCCCTTTTGCGACCTTCTGACAAGCAAAGACAACGGGGGAAGCTGCATTCGCTTAACAACCAGGTTACTAACTTATCAACTGCAGTGATTCAGTTAACAACTGTGGCAAGAAAGGTCGTAAAATGGGGCAAAACTCACTTAACAACTGTCTCACTTAGCCATAGAAATTTTGGGCTCCATTGTGATCCTAAGTCGAGGACTGCTTGTATTTATTCCTTTTTAAAGAGATCAACAGTAATTGATCAATTTTGCTAATCGATGGTTTGTTGAATAAACAGCAGTGGCCTAACTTATGTATGATGTTAGCCTAGAGTGGGTTAGCTCACATATTGTGTTATCACCCAACCCAAAGAAGTCACATTATGGCTTAGAACAGGGGTCCCCAACCCCCAGTCCGTGGACCGGTACCGGGCCGCGGCATGCCAGCAACCAGTCCGCACAAACAAGCAAAGCCCCATCTGTGGGATGCAGGCAGCACACAAAACCACGCCCCCTCTGGTCCGCAGAAAAACCTTTCTTCGTGGAACTGGTCCCTGGTGCCCAAAAGGTTGGGGACCTTTGGCTTAGAACAATTTGCGAACCAGGTAACAGCAACTTCTGACATTTTCGATGGATTATTTGAGCCAATTTGGTCTAATGGTTAAATCACCAGGCTAGAAGCAAGGGAACTGTGAGTTCAAGTCCCGCCTTAGCCATGAAAGCCAGCAGAGTAACTTTTGGGCCTTGTCACTCTCCCTCTCAGCTCAACCCACCTCACAGGGTTGCTGTGGGGAAAGTAGTAGGAGGAAGGTGTGTGGGATATGCTTCGTTCCTTGAGTTATTTCTAAAAAATAATAAAGGTGAGCTATAAATAAATATCTAAACTCAGGATATTGTTTGAAATGGCACGTTGGAATATATGTTCTGTTTTAAAAAAAAAATTACATATGCCCTTGTTATAATTATTGACTCTGATTGAATTCATAAATTGCATTAAGCTGAGGAGTTCTTGGTGCTCTCTGAAATTGTTTGCACACATTTCATTACTTGACTATGTAACACCATCAGTGCTAGTGAGTGTGGGGTTTGCTCCTGGTTTTTTTTTTTTTTTTACACTAGCTTGCCCCTACCAATGTTGATAGGAGTGCGGTTTTCTCCTTGGTAGATCCTTGATTAGGATATTGTTTTCTGCTGATTGTTTGTCTGGTAATAATCTCTGTTTATCTGTTTATTTAGCTGCTGGAAAAGATGCATTTTGATCATTTTGTTTCCTTCTTAGCTTTTTTATAGTCTCTTTTAAAAGGTATGTAAATGTGATTTATTCCTATGCATCAATCAAACAGAAAACAACACACGTTGCCATTTTTTTTCAAACCTCTCCTGCAAACTATGTGCTCAGAAACAATAAAAAACAACATTCCAAAATTCAAATCCTTTATTTTAATGTGTAATGTGTCACTAGAAGTTAACATCAAATTAATGTTAATAAAGGTATGCTTGAACTTTGGGACTGTCAAGGTTTTCTTTCAGGATCTGAATTACCCGGGGGGGGGGGAGAAATGAGTGATGAACTTTGAACAAATTTTTTCCTTTGTAAACTGAACAAATTTTATTAGAAAAAGAAAAAATCCCTTGATGAAGACTGTGCATTCACACATGATCCCACTCAAGGCAAAAGAAAGAGTAGCCAAAAGTGGATTGCAAACATTTTAGTTGCTGCCCCTTGTCTGTTCTTTTCATATAGCTATAAAATTTCTTTCATATCCTTATGGATGGTCTGTGTCTTCCCCAGCCATGGTGGCGCAGTGGTTGGAATGCAGTATTGCAGGCTAATTCAGCTCACTGCCAGAAGTTCGATCCTGATGGAGCTCCAGGTTGACTCAGTCTTCTATCCTTCCGAGGTCGGTAAGATTGCTGGGGACAATATGCTCACTCTGTAAACCGTTTAGAGAGGGCTGTAAAGCACTGTGAAGCGGTATATAAGTCTAAGTGCTATTGCTATTGCTATCTCAGGTCGTCTACTAGAAGCCTGGAGTGTTCTGCACAGCATCTAAAGCATCTGATTGAGAGTTGATTGCCATCCAAATCTCAGGTCGTGTTCTTCTAACTCCAAAAGTCTGTTTCTCATCAGCAGCTGCCTCTTGCCTGTTCTTATAGTACAGTGATGGCGAACCTTTTAGAGACCAAGTGCCCAAACCACAACCCAAAACCCACTTATTTATCACAAAGTGCCAGAGCCGCATCAGCATTGTGGTGCCCTCAGGGGGGGGCAGGGAGGCGCCTCTGAGTGCCACCTCTGGCACACAAAAAACGGGGGTGCAAAAAGGGGCCACCATGCCGCAAGGTGCAAAAATGGCTGCTGCCGCGCCACAGGGTGCAGATATAAGGCGCTGCACCATGCAAGAATGGGGCAGGGCTAGTGAGTATCACGCACGCACTAGCCCCGCCCCATTTGCAGCGCGTGCGTGCTCACAGCCCTGCGCGCGCATGCACGCATGTAAAATGCTTCCCCCTCCCTTTTCTTCCACTCCACCAATCGACAATGGTTGTCTACTCTACCACCTCTACTCGAGCTTGCTAGTCGGCCGCTTCGCCTCCTTTGTGCTGGGTGGGGCTCCTGCTCTGGGCGGTAGTGGCGGCCTGATGGACCTGCTGCTGGCGGTGGTGGCACGCGTGCCAACAGAGAGGGCTCTGAGTGCCGCCTCTGGCACGCGTGCCATAGGTTCACCACCACTGTTATAGTAGATCCTTTCTTGCCCAAGGGATCTGTAGTATAATTTTTTTTAAAAAAAATTCCTATGGCTGTAATCACTATAATAATAGTACAGTAGTATAGGTAACCTATAAAATTAATCAGAAATACAGAACAGGGTTTCATTATAAGATCGTGCCAGATATTAGAGAATGGGAAAATATGTTTCTAGGACAGATGGCCTGCTGTCCTGTCTATTCTTTGGTTTGACTGTAGGCTGTAGCTCTTTCAGCTTTTTACAGCTGTTGTCTTGATGACAGAAAGATAGTAAATAGCTCAGGGACAGAAATCATGCATTGCCTGCGGAATGTAAGAAGCAGGAAGTTGCTCTGCATTGAATCATACTATTAATGTTGGCATATTGCCGGGGTGGGCACCGTGACTGCATTACTGGCAGTGGTTCTCCAATCTTTCCCAGTCCTGTGTAAAAAAAGGGCCAGGATTTCAACGGTGTGTTTGCAATTCTATCTTGACTTTTTCTTACGCTCTGGCAGATATTTTCCCTTCCTCTCAATATGTAGTACATTACAATCTCAACAATTCCTTGAGCCATGTTTACAATACAGGTCTGTCCTCCTTTTCAACCTCTTTCGAGTTTTCAACCCACAACCAGAGGTTGTGGGTCCTCCGACACTGGAGGTTTTAAAGAAGAAATTGGACAACCATTTAGTAATAGTAATAAAATTGGAAGGGACCTTGGAAGTCTTCTAGTCCAACCCACTGCTCAGGCAGGAAACCCTATACCATTTCAGACAAATGGCTGTCCAGTCTCTTCTTAAAAATCTCCAGTGTTGGAGCACCCACAGCTTCTGGAAGAGATTGGACAACTATTTTTCTGAAATGGTATAGGGCAGGGGTCTTCAAACTTGGTCCTTTTATGACTTGTGGACTTCAACTCCCAGAATTCCTCAGCCAGCGTGCCTGACTGAGGAATTCTGGGAGTTGAAGTCCACAAGTCATAAAAGGACCAAGTTTGAAGACCCCTGGTATAGGGTTTCCTGCCTAAGCAGGAGGTTGGACTAGAAGACATCCAAGGTCCCTTCCAACTGTGTAATTCTGTTATTCTCTCCAGTGTACAAAGCTGGTTGTCATTTGTACACTCAGACTTAAAGACATAAACTGTGTCAAATATTTGTCTGTCCTTCCTTCCTTCCTTCCTTCCTTCCTTCCTTCCTTCCTTCCTTCCTTCCTTCCTTCCTTCCTTCCTTCCTTCCTTCCTTCCTTCCTTCTTCCCTGACCATCATTTTCTTTCATTTCCTGAGGACAAACCTCTGTTGAGTTTAACCATCAGGAACTTGTTTTTCCCACTCTCCCACACCAAGGGATTTGTGTCACTGAGTGTGAAATTGAGTTCAGTGGGTCCTAGACTGATCCCATCTCCAAGTTATAACAACCTCCTTGTTTCTAAGCATACAACTGGGATGATGAGATCCCATTACCTACCAGAAGACTGGTGGCATTCAAGGGCACCAAGCCAGTGCTGTACTATACTGGTGTTAGGGAAAAGAACCTTAAAAAAAATCTCTTTGTTCCTAAGGTTTTTTAAATGCTATTTCAATGCAATGTAATGCTCCTCTTATGCTTTTATGGTTTTCAGTTTATTCTGTTTGGTTTATTTGGATTTGGGTTGTTTCATTCTTTTTTGTACATTGTCCTGGGAATACAACTGAAGGGCACATAAAAGTACATCACATTATGGAATAAACCTATTGTTGAGCTACAGCCATTCCTTGAAAAGTTTTAGTAACACCAAGGGGGAAACTCAGTTTGAATCAGGGACTCTTTTCATCTGCAATCAAAGATTTTACAATGGAGCAATGTCACCCGCTCTAAGATCCCTGGGCTCTCTTAAAATATCTCCAGTTAAAAAGATCAGATTACGATAATAATCCAGAAAACTGTCATGGGATAGACTGAGAATCTGGTATAAGAAAGTTCCTCTACAAACCAGGGAACCTGTAGATACGATGACAGAGCATCGACATAAATTACTCCTATGAAATAGGATGGGCTGGGCTACAAGAATCTGGAAAACTAACTGCAAACAGATATAGAAAATTCTATTTTGCTTTCATCTCGTATATACCATATTTCTGCAGCTCAGATTTGATAGTGTTTCGTATTTTCTTGACAATGTTGGCATCCTTGATTCTCTGTCTGAATAAGGATATATCCCAATTTACTAAAAAGAGCACCTACAGCATTACAAGGCAATAAACCACAGATTAATGAAGTCATCTCTGCTGACATAAGACACATAATCATAATAGCCGTAGTGGCTCAGTGGTTAGAATGCAGTATTGCAGGCTAATTCTGCCGACTGCCAGGAGTTCGATCCTCACCGGCTCAAGGTTGACTCAGCCCTTCCATCCTTTTGAGGTCGGTAAAATGAGGACCCAGATTGTTGGGGGAAATAGGCTGACTCTGTAAACCACTTAGAGAGGGCTGCAAAGTGCTGTGAAGCGGTATATAAGTCTAAATGCTATTGCTACCGGGCCAATGAAAGACAAAAAGTATGTGTATAGCTAGGTGAGGGCTAATATTGGTTAGATTTTGTTTTGTATTTTGTACTCTAGAGGTTGTGTAAACCCAGCCTGTTTAGTTAGTTTAGGTTCCAATATCAGGTGAATCCAGGGCTAGTTCATGGTTCAACTTCAACATGGAATGTCAGAAGATGCTTTGTTTCATCCTAAAGGCCTTGTAGCAACCCCTCAGCAGAAACGCCAAAAGTATGAGGCTGAAATTTAGCCATTTTGCCACCCGCCACCCATTTTCCAGCTTGATTTAAAGGATATGTGTGTTAAAGTTAAGGGTGAAAATGGGAATGGCTTATTTCCCAGTGCCACCATTTTACTCTCATCCTGATCAGAAATGTGAAGGAAATGAAACTCCTGCTGCGAAAAATTGCTTCTAATTTCAGCGATGCAATATTGGAATGCTTGGGCTGGGGCTGGGGGGTTAGGGGGGGATGACAAACAGAGTGCTGGGGGTGCTTATAGCTTGTGACAACCCACCTCTGTTGTGTGCCCTAGCAGATTTGCAAAAGAGCCCCACAGCTGTCGTTGCCTGAAAGTCATTTCCTATATAAACCTAAATAATACACAACACCAATTAATATTAATGAGAGCTTCAGTCACCCCATGCTGAGAAGTGAATATATATCACGAGATCTGTGAGTCCGTGGAGGAAAATACATTGAAACAAAGCTGAATGTACAGAAGCATAAAGGGTGGTGTTTGTCAGCTCTGCAAACAAATGGAGAAAGTAGCATAAAACTCTTCTGTAGTCGGGGAGCCGATGCAGAAGCTCAAGGTTTTGTTTGGGAAGGTGAGGCAGTCTTTAGATTTGAAAGGGGATGCAAAATGCGGGTTACTCTTATGCTACTTGGCCTCAGGATATATATTTTTTTTTCAGAAAAGATATTAAAGTAATTAACCAACAGAAAAGTCCAAATACATAACATGCTGCACTGAAGGATCTATAGCAATAGCAACAGCACTTAGACTTTTATACTGCTCCACAGTGCTTTACTCTCTAAGCAATTTACAGAATCAGCCTATTGCCCCCAACAATCTGGGTCCTCCTTTTACCGACCTCGGAAGGATGGAAGGCTGAGTCAACCTTGAGCCTGATGAGGATCGAACTGCTGGCAGTCGGCAGAATTAGCCTGCAATACTGCATTCTAACCACTGTGCCACCATGGCTTCAAAAGAGATAATTGCTTGATTATGTGCCATCAAGCCAAGGTGAATTCTTAGTAAAATAGACTGACTCTTAACCACATAGATAGATTTTCTCCAGGAGAATCTTGCCCCAATCTGACTTTTCAGGTCTTCAGGTGTACCTGTTGCTGCTAGTCATCCTCTTCTTCCCTTTCTCTTCTTCTCTTTCTTTTTCCTGACAGTTAGAACAACTAATCAGTGCACGGCTTGCCTCCAGAAGTTGTGGGTGCTCCAACACTGGAGGTTTTTAAGAAGAGATTGGACAACCATTTGTCTGAAATGGCCTAGGGCAGTGGCGGCGAACCTATGGCACAGGTGCCAGAGGCGGCACTCGGAGCCCTCTCTGTGGGCACATGTGCCGTTGCCCCAGCCTTGCCTCCCCCGGTGACCCCCTCCGCACCAGCAGCCCCCCTGGAGGAGAGTCGCCCCCGAGTGTGGCCCACGCGGAGCAGCGCAGCCAAGGACATGGCAAGCAGGCAGCATAAATAAGACTCTGCCCTCACGTCCCATCGCGCACAGTTGATGCTGCGGGGCGTGGGCAGAGGACGTGACCGCCATGGCGCTGCTGGGCTGCCTGAGCGATCTGCAGTGGGCCCTGGAGGCGGTGAGTGGCCCTGCGGGCAGGCGGGGTGGGGGGTGGAGTGGGGGCGGGGCAGGGGGTGGAGCGGAGGCGGGGCCAGTTTTTGGGCACTCGGTCTCTAAAAGGTTCGCCATCACTGGCATAGTGTTTCCTGCTTGAGCAGGGAATTAGACTAGAAGACCTCCAAGGTCCCTTCCAACTCTGTTATTCTGTTCTGGTTGCCAAGCACCCAAATTTTGATCATATGACCCTGCTGTGACAGTTGTAAGTGTGGGGACCAATTGTAAATAACTTTTTTGAGTGGTGTTGTAACTTTGAATGATATCTAAATAAATGATCATAAGTAAAGGAGTACTTGTATTCATTTTCTGTATTTAGCTATTCTTATATTAATTATAACATAATGACATATTAAAGATCATATGTGAGTCTACCCTTTCTAAACGGCAAAGCACAGAAAATCGGTAATTGTTATTTATAAATTTTTGGAATGGTAACTGCTTTCTTCTTTAATATACAGTAGATTATGTGTAGGTATTGTTTCTTCTTACATGTAATTTATCTTTGTATCTTTCTATCAATCATCTATCAATTTGTCTATCATCTCTCTCTCTCTCTCTCTCTCTCTCTCTCTCTCTCTCTCTCTATCTATCTATCTATCTATCTATCTATCTATCTATCTATCTATCTATCTATCTATCTATCTATCTATCTATCTATCTATCTATCATATCCATCCATTCATCATCCATGAAATGGAAACTTTAGCACCCTAATGAATGGTGTGCCAAAAGGAAAATATTTAGGAGAAAATCTGCAGCAAAATTCCCCTTACTGCATCCCCAACAATATTTTTTAAAGAATCTGTTTGGTGGAATGGGTGATACACCTTATCTATCTTGGACAAATGTAGAAGCAATTCATTCAATAGACTCTAAAATAACAGTAATCTTAGATGGATTTCTGTGTGTCTTCTCATATTGCTGTTTTCATCTGCTCTTTTATTTCCGTAGCCACCGTGATGCCTTAACATCAAATTGCTTTTTACTAGTAGTCATTGCCAAGCATTTGAGAACATGTTATAGAGATCGGCAAAATGACTTGGTGCATTTTGCACACACATACTCACAGGTCCCCTTTTGACACCTTTCATAATCTTGGACTCTTATTTTTCAACATACCCTCGTAGTCATCGCGTTATTCCTTTTCAAGGTCAGCAACATTATGCAGAGTGCAAAAAGGAAGTATGACATATCCAGAGAAAGAGATTCAAGGTGGAAGATGAGAAAAAAGAAATCCAGTTTGCATCAATACCACATCCGTGTAGCAATTCATGCATTCCTTTTGTTCTTTAAACTTCGCATCTCTTTTTAAGGAACTTTATCCAATTAAGATCTTCTCACTCTTTCCATTCTTTTTAATAATAATAATAATAATAATAATAATAATAATAATAATAATAATAATAATAATAATAATAATAATAATAATAATAATAATAATAATAATAATAATAATAATAATAATAATAATAATAATAATAATAATAATAATAATAATAATAATAATAAAGTTGGAAGGGACCTTGGAGGTCATCGAGTCCAACCCCCTGCTCAGGCAGGAAACCCTATACCATTTCAGACAAATGGCTGTCCAGTCTCTTCTTAAAAACTTCCAGTGTTGGAGCATTCACCGCTTCTGGAGGCAGGTTGTTCCACTGGTTAATTGTTCTAACTGTCAGGAAGTTTCTCCTCAGTTCCAGGTTGCTTCTTTCCTTGACTAGTTTCCATCCATTACTTCTTGTCCTGCCCTCAGGCGCCTTGGAGAATAGCTTGACTCCCTCTTCTTTGTGGCAACCCCCTGAGATATTGGAATACTGCTATCATGTCACCCCTAGTCCTTCTTTTCATTAAACTAGACATACCCAATTCCAGCAAACGTTCCTGATATGCTTTAGCCTCCAGTCCCTAATCATCTTTGTTGCCCTTCTCTGCACTCTTTCTAGAGTCTCAACATCTTTTTTACATCGTGGTGACCAAAACTGGATGCAGTATTCCAAGTGTGGCCTTACCAAGGCATTGTAAAGTGGTATTAATACTTCACGTGATCTTGATTCTATCCCTCTGTTAATGCAGCCCAGCACTGTGTTGGCTTTTTTGGCAGCTGCAGCACACTGCTGGCTCATATTTAAGTGATTGTCCACTAGGACTCCGAGGTCCCTCTCACAGTTACTGCTATTGAGCAAGGTACCCCCTATACTATACCTGTACATTTGGTTTTTCTTGCCTAAATGAAACCTATTCATTCTTTCTTCATATATCTCTTGGACAATTTTTCCTTATTTATTCTGCCTATGTGATCAATGCACTAAAATAACAAAGTAACAGAATAATCAATCAATCAATCAATCAAAATAGAGCTGGAAGGGACCTTGGAGGTCTTCTAGCCCAATTCTCTGCTCAAGCAGGAGACTCTACGCCATTCTGGACAAATGGATGTCCAGTCTCTTCTTAAAAACCTCCAGTGGAGCATCCACAACTTTTGAGCATCCACAACTTTTGGAGGCAAGCCTTTCCACTGATTAATTGTTCTCACTGTCAGGAAATTTCTCTTTAATTCTAGATTGGACCTCTCTCTTTGTAATTCTTTTGTACTGATTACCTGCTTCTGTATGTAATTCATGTTTATTCTAATAGCCCATTATTATTGATCATCGCACAGTCAGCCAGATGTTCAGACTGGATTTGGCATTTTTGTCTACCTATCGAGTCCTTACCAAGGACCTGGGATAGGCAGATGTGGATGTTTGATGGTATTACAGATATTGTCGCAGGATGGAAGCAGTTCCCAGTAAGGCTGCCTTTTGCAATTGACTAATGGCGAATTTGTCAATGCCAATGGTGTCCAAGTGGTGCTCCAGTTGTTTTGGGGTTGCACCCAAGGCGCCTATTACTATTGGTACTGCCCTTGCTTGCCTTTGCCACAGTCTTTCTATTTCTGTTTGTAGGTCTTTGTATTTTGTTATGTTCTCCAGTTCTTTTTCGTCTCTTCTGCTGTCTCCAGGCACTGCCACGTTCACTATCCAGACTTTTTTGTCTTTCTGATTGACAATTGTTAAGTCTGGGGTGTTATGTTGCAGGTGCTTGTCTGTTTGAATTATTATTATTATTATTATTATTATTATTATTATTATTATTATTATTATTATTATTATTATTATTATTATTATTATTATTATTATTATTATTATTATTATTATTATTATTACCTTTTATTCATTAAACATGAACCTCAGTCAACTGAACATTCAAATTGGCTGGCACTGATGGTTGACACGGGTTGCTACCAGCATCCTAGGTGTCAACCAGGTACCTTCTTAAAATATAAGATGTTCCGAGTAGCGCAGTTTTTTGTAACATTGCTGGAGTTATTGCAGGAAGCTGCAATTTCTTGATGTATTTTGCAAAGTTTTTGGACATAGTTCCCAGTGCCCCGATGACAATGGGTACCACTGTTATACGTTTCATTATTATTACTATTACTATTACTATTATTACTATTATTACTATTATTACTTTTATTATTATTATTATTATTATTATTATTATTATTATTATTATTATTATTATTATTATTATTATTATTATTATTATTATTATTATTATTATTATTATTATTATTATTAATCATCATCATCGCACAGTCAGTCAGATGTTCAGACTGGATTTGGCATTTTTGTCTACCTATGGAGTCCTTAGCAAGGACCTGGGATAGGCAGATGTGGATGTTTGAATTGATGGTATTATTATTATTATTATTATTATTATTATTATTATTATTATTATTATTATTATTATTATTATTATTATTATTATTATTATTATTATTATTATTATTATTATTATTATTATTATTATTATTATTATTATTATTATTATTATTATTGGAACAACTATGGAAGAAGGTCATGCCTTGATCTCCTGCTCATGAACACCCCAAAATTATCTGGTTGGTCACCGTGAAAATAAAATCCAGCATCTCTTTCTATGCTTTTTTAAAAACCAAAACACTGTACAAACACACCACAATTAAAGTGTTGGAATGTCCTGGAATATTTTGGTACTGGTTTTGCATGCATTCTCTCTAATATATATATTTTGCTAATATATATTTTATATGCATTTAGAGAAGGTCAATTAGAATTTCCATTATGGTCCTTTATTTACAAATTGCCATCCATTTATAAAACATTTTAATATTTTTGGATCACCCCAGTTTTATGGGTTCTTTTATTATTCTGATTTTTATGCTGTATATGTTGCTCATCTTATTGCTGCAATTATTTTTATCTTGCTTGTGGTGCTGTTTTTCTATTGCACTGCCTCCTTTATAATACATATTAATGGATTTGTATATCATTAAGAGTACTGCAGTTATGGAAGTAGAATAATTAACCAAAAATATGAATACATGTTTTGAGCTAAACGCCGCATTGCAAAATTATTCCAGAAAGGAACTGTTTTCCATCCATAAATTAGTTTACAATGCTTGAATGAGGGCGGTGTGCTTAACATCCTAGTATCTTGATTATTTATATTGGTTAAATATGAGAGTGTGCGGCTGAAGTATTTGAGCAAAGAGTTCTGGCAATGCCTTTCACTGCATTTGAGAAGATGTCAAAGAGTCCAGAAGGTGTAAACCAGTTGAAACCTATTCTGCTTCTAGTGTTATAGTATAGTATTGCTGGAAATTTTCCATACTATACAAACTTTCACAATTTTCTTTAACACAGGTGGTCCTCATATTTATAGAGGTTCCTTCCAGCCTAATAGTGCAGATAACAAAACTGGATAAGGAGACCTTGAAAAGAGTAACTTTACTCACATGCTAAAGCCCATCTGCCATTTTTCACACGTGTGAAATAAATACAGGAAAGAATTATGTGCCCCAAAATGCAGATATGTGGAAAGCTTTACTGCAGATAATGAAGCCTAGTTTGCATTTATCAACCGCAGATACACAAAACTGAAGGTAGTGGATAACTATAGCTATCTGCATAAAGAATGGCAATTTTCCATAATCGACGACCCATAAGACATTATTTCCCTAAATATATAAATGTATCATGGATATATCGGTCTGGAATAGATGTTTCTTGCATCCATTTCTGAGCAGAGAATGATAGATGCTAGACTCAGTTTGATAGATGAAGACTAAGTTTCTCCTTGTTTATGCTCTAACTGAATCCATTTGAATGAATTGCTCTATTCTAACCCCTTTTTAAATCCATGGCAGGTATCTTTTAGAGCAGATGGTGGCAATATTTCCATGCACCAGGGTGCCAGAGCTAGTTTGGTCCAGTGGTTAAGGCAGCAGCCTAGAAAACAGAGGGCTGTGTGTTCAAGTCCTGCCTTAGCCATGGAAGCCTGCTGGGTGACTTTGGGCATTTCTCTCAGCTGAATCCACCTCCCAGGGGAGGTGGGGAAAACAGGAGGAGGCAGATGTGTGTGGGGGGGGAATATGTTCATTGCCTTGAGTTATTTTAAAAATAGAGGCGGGATACAAAGAAAGAAAGAAATAACTCCTGCAATTCTGTATGTGAGTGTTGATTTCCTACCCTCCCAATTAAAAACGGTAAGAGTTTTTGCAAAACCATTTAAACTTGTTCTTTTTTCCCAGAGATCTCAACCCCATAATTTTACACAGTTCATCAAACTTTTATCATCTTGTGGTATTCTTTAGGAGCCGTCCGTGGTGGCACAGTGGTTAGCATGCAGTATTGCAGGCTACCTCTCTCAACTGCTAGCAGTTCAATCCTGGCTCAAGATTAAGTCAGCCTTCCATCCTTTTGAGGTTGGTAAAATGAGGACCCAGATTGTTGGGGGCAATAGGATGATTCTGTAAACTGCTTACAGAGGACTGTAAAGCACTGTGAAGCGGTATATAAGTCTAAGTCAGGGGTGTCAAACTGCTGGCCCGCGGGCTGGACGCGTCATGCGGGAGGTGCGCCAACCCCATTGCCGGCAATGGCAAAACTCTCCCGATACATTGGGCGACGTCACGTGACGTCGCGAGTTTGACATGTCTGGTCTAAGTGCTATTGCTATTTGAAATCCGGAGTTGTCTTGAATCACTCTGACATCTGCATCTCCTTAGTAGACTGAAAATACATAATTCCACATTTCTTGCTAGCCATTTTCTCTTCCTTCCTTCCTTCCTTCCTTCCTTCCTTCCTTCCTTCCTTCCTTCCTTCCTTCCTTCCTTCCTTCCTTCCTTCCTTCCTTCCTTCCTTCCTTCCTTCTTTTCTTTCTTTCTTTCTTTCTTTCTTTCTTTTCTTCTTTCTTCTCTTTGTCTCTCTCTCTCTCTCTCTGTTTCCCTCCCTCCCTCTTTCTTTCTATCTATCTCTCTCTGGCCAAGGTTATTAACTACCAATATATAACCAGCCATCTTGCTTAAGTCAGGCCACTTTAGCACTTGGAGCTTTGAGGGTAAAAGCATTGCCTTGAGTTGGATTTATTTATTTGTTTCCCACCTTTATTATTTTTACAAATAACTCAAGGCAGCGAATATTTCCAACACACCTTTGTCCTCCTGTTTTTCTCACAGCAACAATCCTGTGAGTTGGGTTGAGAGAAAGAGTGATTGGCCCAAGTTCACCCAGCTTGCTTTCATGATTAAGGTGGGATTTGAACTCATGGTCTCTTGCTTTCAAATCTGGTGCCATAACCACTAGATCAAACTGCCTCTCCTGAGATTGAGGCAATTCTTCAAGGATGAGCAAAGCCATTCAGCACAAGCTTCTTTCTCAATATGTTTGGGTCTTTTCTCGAGTGTTTTTTTTTTTGTTGTAAACTCTGATTCAGCAGACAGAAAACATTTTAACTAGGTGGGGGCATCTCTTGATGTATGCCTTGACAGAATCGCTTCATGTTACCTACTTCATAGTCCCACCAACTTGTCAAGTTTTACATATTTGCTGATCTTGCTGAAATATGAAATGTATAACTTTCCTTGTGGAAAGTCTACAGGAAGAAAACATTCAGAAGAGGGGGGGAGGGAAATGACTTTCTGCTTTGAAAATAAGAAACAATCAGAGGTGATTTTGTTGCTTTCTTTTACTATTATACCTCATATTTGGAGATGTGAAGCACAGGTTCAAGACCGCCTTCAGCCATGGAAGATCAAGGGGTGACTTTAGGGTGATCGCTTTTCTGAGTGAGGTGTAAATAAACGATCATTCTCTCACAGCCTGCCCACCTCACAAAGTTCTTGTGAGGAAAAATGAAGGGCCACGTGTGTTCCGTTCAGCTCTTGATGGAAAGATAAGATATACATAAAACAGATTTAAGAAAATGGGAGAGCATGTGATACTGATATGTACAGGTAGTCCTTGATTTACAACCATTTGTTTAGTGACCATTCAAAGTTACTGCTAGGTGAGCAAGAGCTGGGGCAAGTAATGGGAGCTCATCCTGTCGCGCAGTTCTCGGGTCTCAAACCTGGTTTGTCAGCTTTCCAGCAGACAAGCCCAGGGTGTTAATTGCTAAACCGTCACACCACCCATGGATGAGTTCGGCAGCCATGTAAATTTATTTAATAAAGTATATAAATAAGTCAGCTAAAAAAGTCAGTCATGCAGGGAGTGACCAGCGGAGAAAGGAAAAGGGGCCACCCTAGTGCTCATTGACTGGACACTATAAAGGATGACACTGGGATGACCATGGTGGATCTGAAGGCAGCAGTGTGAGTTAGAGGGACGCTGGAGAATGCTGGCTGAGGGTTGGACAAAGCTGAATGGCTGACGATGACAATAAATAAGTAGCTAAATAAATTTGCAGGTGTGGGAAAATCACATCAGTCTGACACTGAGGGCCAAACCTACAACTTTATCCAACTTGCAGTTGACTTTCAAAAGTATACCTCATAAGCACCTTGATACTCATTCTGCTTACTATATACATTCCTCAACTGCTGTAAAAAAGTTGCTAAGAGGAGACTAATTTTTCCAGAGCTTGTTGTCTTCCCCTTTGAATGCGCCAAGAAAGAAGATCAAAAGATGTATTCTACTTTCATATCAAATCCCTTTCCTTTAAACCTCCTTCCATTTGCGAGCTGGATTTGTGACAGAAGTGCACAGGCGTGCAAGGACACACACGCATTAACCGCAATGCAACGTTTAGGGATATCAACTTCCCGTGGAATAGTACATCATTGTACAGTTGAAGTTAGATGTTGCAAGCGATAATTAACTATCATCTGTCAGAATGCGCCGCTTGAAATGTTATAGTTTTGCTAAAATTGGACTGTCACTTCAGCCTCCCGCAATATGCCAGCAGCTGTCTCAGTTACTAAAGTGTTTTGAAGGTCTTCTCACCATCCCTGCTGTGATGAGGTGATCTTGGAGATAACCTCGCCTCAGTATTTATGGTTACATTGTGAAGGTTGTATCAGATAAGTTTTCACTGAAATATTAATAACAGCTTTGTATCTGACTGCCTCATTAAAGCGAGTTTTCTCTTAAGAGCTGTAATTACACATTCCTTTTTGGCATTTTCCCCGTGGCTCAAAATATAAGCTCACTTTCGCTAGGTGAGCAAGTAAGAAGAAATGAAACACATTTCTTTTGTAAGTTTTTGCCTTGTCTTAAAACAGACACATACTTATACACATAGAGAGAGAGAAAATACAGAGGGTTGCTTGGAATTTTAAGGGGAGCTTTGACCTCAGGAAATTCCCTTTAGAAGAAAAACTATGAAGACAAATGAACCCCATATTTCTAAAAAGGCCTCTGAGTGTGTGCAAAATTCATTTCTTTGAAGAGAGGCCATTCCAATCCAGGAAAGAAGTTGAAAAAGTCCAAATGAACAATACTACTAATTACAAAATTAATAACAATTATAAAACCTTGGGCACATGTAGGAATTATCAAGGCATCAAACAAAATGGGGTCTTTATACAAAACTTACTGCCACATCCAAAGTTTGGGTTATCTTAAAAAAATGTTTTTGCCAGAAGCCGTTTACTTCCGGTTTCAAGGAAAAATGACCCATAGGGCACATGTAGGAATTATCAAGGCATCAAACAAAATGGGGTCTTTATACAAAACTTACTGCCACATCCAAAGTTTGGGTTATCTTAAAAAAATGTTTTTGCCAGAAGCCGTTTACTTCCGGTTTCAAGGAAAAATGACCCATAGGAAACAATGGGTTCACTTAACAACCACGGAGATTCATTTAAGGCAGTAAAATCAGGTGCAGTCTTGGGTTGACCCACTTAATGACCATCATGACTTTCAACCGTAATTGTGGGCTCAATTATGCTTGTAAGCTGAGGACCACCTATATAATTTTTGTGGTTCTATCCAAAAAAAAGAGTCATATATAAAATAAATAAAATTAAATTAACAAAAAGCGGGAAAAACAGGATAATGATTGAACAAATGGATATTAAGTGCAAATGCAATTAAGATATGTTTTGGTTAGAAAAAATATTGTAAACTGATATTACTGATATTATTAGAAAAATGTAACAAAGATGTTGATATTCAACTGTATATATATTAACAACAATAAGAATTGTATTTGCCTAGTGTGGGAAAATGTGTACTACCGGAAGAAGAGAGGAAGCATTGGATGGTGTAATATTGGACCTAGATTGAAGAATAGTGAACTACTAATGGACCCAGACAACACGTTGTTTATTAAGTACCTATGATTGTAAAACTAGAAAATTAATAAAACATTTATATATACAGTATCTCTATCTATCTATCTATCTATCTATCTATCTATCTATCTATCTATCTATCTATCTATCTATCTGTCTGTCTGTCTGTCTGTCTGTCTGTCTGTCTGTCTGTCTGTCTGTCTGTCTGTCTGTCTGTCTATCCTATATCTATATCTATATCTATATCTATATCTATATCTATATCTATATCTATATCTATATCTATATCTATATCTATATCTATCTATCTATCTATCTATCTATCTATCTATCTATCTATCTATCTATCTATCTATCTATCTATCTATCTATCTATCTATCTCCTATATCTATCTCCATCCTATCCGTCTATCTCTTCTCTATCTATCTATCTATCTATCTATTATCCATATCTATCATCTATCTATCTATCTATCTATCTATCTATCTATCTATCTATCTATCTATCTATCTATCTATCTATCTATCTATCTATCTATCTATCTATCTATCTATCTATCTATCTATCTATCTATCTATCTACATCTCAAAATGCTTTGTCTTGCATGTTGTATCACCATGTTCCTTAAAGAGGGGGCTATCTTTGTTTACCATTGATCTCATCTACATTCCAATTAGTAGTTAAGTAATCTCAGTAGACCATTTAGAATTCTCCTGTGCCTTCTAGTCACTAGCATATATTTAGTTTCTAATGGATTATTGATCCAGTAGACCATAATAGCATCCATGCCCATGTGTTAATCTAGCTCCAAAGCAAACCTGCTTCTAGTTTACCTTGTTACATGTAGCACTTATTAACAATAATGGGAAGAACGTGCTCACACTAAGAATTGTTGTTCTTATATTGTATGTCACAAATTTTCAATCCACTAACTCCAGTGATTAAAGAAAAGTTGAATATTTATGACCATGACTGGTATTGACTGCTCACTAAATTACGTGCCATTTCCTCATGAGGAAAAGCGAAAACAAATTTATGAAGATTCCATTGGTTTTAATCAAAAGCTCTGCTTGTTGCTATTCTTCCCTCTGGCCTTCATCCTCCTTTTATTTTTTTAGCACCCTTTAAATAGATCTAAGATTCCTACTACAGTAGATCCTTGGATGTTCATAAGACAAGGAACAACAGCAAAACAAATGTGTGCATCAGAATTTTATTTTTAATGTGGGCCAGTGTGTACACAGAAAAAGTGACAATAAATACAGAATACAGAATAACAGAATTGAAAGGGAGATCTTGGAGATCTTCTAATCCAATCCCCTGCTTATGTAGGAAACCTTTTACCATTTCAGACAAATGGTTGTCCAGTCTCTTCTTTAAAACTTCCAGTGTGGGAGCATTCACAACTTCTGGAGGGAAGTTGTTCCACTGATTAATTGTTCAGGAATTAATTAATTTCCTGACAATTAATTGTCAGGAAATTTCTCCTTAGTTGTAGTTTGGTTCTCTCCTTGATTAGTTTCCATCCATTGCTTCTTGTCCAGGTACTTTGGAGAATCTTGTCTTGTCTTGTCTTGACTTATCATCTTATCATCTTATCCTCTTAGCTTACAGTGCATTTTTCTTAAAAAAAAACCCACCAAACTTTAGTGGTCACCTGTAGACTGCTTTCTTCCATACCTTGATCTGAAAAGATACCATTTCAGATGGCTGAAAGTCGTCCCTGATATTTCTGCTCCTTAGAAATATCAACTGGAAGACAGCGAGGCTATTGTATCTGATACCTTAAATGTTGCTTTCATTTCTTCCTATTTAGAGCAATTTGCTAACTGCCAGGGCTTTACCAGTTGTCAAAGCTCTTAATTTACCAGCTCCCATAAATAGGAACACAGAAAAGAAAAAACCCAATTAAGGGAACAGAACGTGGAAAGCTATTCATTCTCATACCTATTGGAGAATTTAAAAGAGGCTGAACATGAAGAAATAGCATGTCCCACTTAGCAAATTGTGAGTAAGGGGTCACACTCATTTTTTTCCAGAAGGAAGGTCAACCACCTCTTTCAGAGGCAGGGACATCATCCTTATGCCACTTCTAGTCCATTGCAAAAAGTCTGCATTCTTCAGCTACAATCCAAAATTGTGCCAGTTCGGAACAGATCATTTCAAGGGCTCCATTCTGACTTAGTTAATAGTCACTGTATAGCTTTCTAACCCTCTCCTTTTAGTTGACCATTGCCCTATCCAGCCATTTCCTCTTGGGCTGCTCAGCTGTTCAGGTTTTTGTTCCCTTTTCAAACACACACACACACACACACACAAACACACACACAAACACACACTTAGCAATAGCACTTAGACTTATATACCACATCATAGTGCTTTACAGCCCTCTCTAAGCGGTTTACAGAGTCAGCCTATTGCTCCCAACATTATGGGTCCTCATTTTACTGACCTCGGAAGGATGGAAGGCTGAGTCAACCTTGAGCCGGTCAGGATCGAACTCCTGACAGTAAGCAGTCAGCCTGCAATACTGCATTCTAACCACTGCCCCACCACGGCTCTCTCTCACTCACAGTTAACAATTAAAACATGTAAACTAAAATCTTTAAAAAATCTAGCAGTTGTTGCACAAGTACCGTGGCTCAATGGTTGGTGATTTCCAAGTCTCTGTAAATGTTTTTACTACACGCAATCCTCATTATTTCCAGTAAGCAACCTAAAAGGCAGGCATAAGGGAAATCCATTCACATCACAGTCATCCAACTTTTGACATCCTACTATGTATGAGATGGACAACAAACAGGGAAACAATCAATCAGGTTTGCGTTGGTTAAGACTGAGTACCAGCCCAATCCAACTGTCAATCCAAGTTGTCTTCTGGGCTGAAATTTCTGAAGTTTTATTTTTTAAAAAATCTGGGAGCAGAATAGGAAAGAAACAGCTTAGTGTAAAAATGCCCTACGGCAGCTTCAAAAAATTAGGAAGTACTCTCCGCAATACTTTTTGCAATATGGTATCCTGTAAGTTATAACAAATTCTTACTTATTAATAGTTGCAATGGCTAACAAGTCATGGGGCTGTTGCTGGGGGGGGGGAGGACGAAGGAGGATTAAAATTCTTAGGAAGATCCAATTAGATAAACCAGGGTGTTCTGGATATGTCAGGCACAAACAACCAGATCCATACTGTTCTGTTCGCACAACAGACATTTGAGACGAGGCAGTTCACAACAAATGATGTCTTTTATTGGTACAATCACTGAACAGAAGCAAACAAACAAATGGCAACAAGCCCTTTTATACTCCCCGTGCAAGGGGATGCACAGCCAATGATTGCAGGCTATTCTTCCGCCTCGCGCATGCGCGCTAGGCTGGAGACAGCCTGTCTGGGTCCCGGGCAGACACGTGGTCTGTCTGGGTCTCTGCAACCGTTCTGGTCTCTGCAACCTTTCTGCAGACTTCCTGTGCCTTGCTGAATGACTCAGCAAGGCCCAGGACACAACACATACTGTACATGTAGAGTTCAAACTAGCTACTTTATTGTTCTCTGCCTATAATACAGGAATCTCCCTAGACTGGCAGCTTTCGCCTGGGAAAGACCAAATAAGATTCTAAGGCATTCAAGACCTCCCTGTGTTTATGTAGTGAGTCTAGGCTGATTCCTTGCTTGAGCTCTGTTCCCATCTGGTCTGGTTGTTCTTCAATAGCATAGCTCTTCCAAATACAGCCTAGTGCCTAGAGAGTTAAAAGTTATGGTCATGTCTTGACCAGTTCTAAAATGTCTCCAAGTAACATGGGAGTGGATAAAAACAAACATTTTCCCTTTCTATTTTTGAACAACTTTGCAACTGTTGATAATTTCTCAGAAATGAGTACGTACTTACCAATTTACTCTGTCAACATTTAATAAGAATAGCTGTTGCAAGCATGGAGAAAATCATGCTGCATTTATTGACATGTAGCAATTAAAAACAAGGAATCAAACTGGGGGGGGGGAAGGCAAGAAATAGGATAGAACTGGACTTTTTGGAGTCAGGTATTCTGCCTTGTTGATAAATTTCTCATCTTAATCTCAAATACCTTAGTATCAAACACCTGGGTTGAACAAAATTCTTAACCTATCCTAAAGGAATCATATGGGGATCCACATTATAGGAATGGCATCACTGGATCATCTGATCTGCATTCTTTCTTACCTATTGCTCATTTCTAAATTATATCCTATCACAAATAGATTTGACTTTGGTTATCTAATTCACTATCATTACACGTGATTGTCATCTCTATTTTTTCTGCTTCAAATGAAAGCTTAAAACATTTATTGAAAATAAAGCACACTTGACAATTAGCAGTGTTTTTAACTGTCAATTAATTTGTCAATGTTAAGCAGTTTAAACATTGGTTATTAGCCTTTAGAAGGCTACTGCCTAGCTTTGATTTTTCCTGGTGTGCTTGTGAGTTCTCAAACACATCAGTCTGACTGGTCCCAGTTGTAGCAAGATGGTCCAGTAAGAACCTACTCAGGGCATTGGTGAGTAAAACTGTAATATTAAGCAGATACTTTCTATTCAATAACTCAAGATTCATTTCATGTTACTGGCCAATAAGTTAAACTAAAAAAAATAAGAATCAAAGTATATTTCTTTTTCCTTTTCTACATTTTCATGGGATAGAACTGGAAGGGACCTTGGAGGTCTTCTAGTCCAGCCCCCTGCTCAAGCAGGAGAACTTATACCATTTCAGACAAATGGTTGTCCAGTCTCTTCTTAAAAATTTCCAGTGTTGGAGCATTCACAACTTCTGGAGGCAGATTGTTCCACTAATTGTTCTAACTGTCAGGGCATTTCTCCTTAATTCTAGGTTGCTTCTCTCTTAGATTAGTTTCCATCCGTTGCTTCCCAACCAAACTTCAATACTTTATTGCCTTAGTTGTAGGATTAAGTTAAAAGCCCATAGTTGTCACATACAAGGATCAATCATTTCTAAAACATAGCCAGTATCATGGAAGACAGCTAAGGATTTGAAATGATTTCAGAAGGACCTCCAGTAGTTTTGGATTTTTCGGTGCTTATATTCAATATTCTAGACCAGCGGTATCCAAGCCTGGCAACTTTAAGCCTTGTGGACTTTAACTCCCAGAATTCCTCAACCAGCTTGGCTGATTGGGGGATTCTGGGAATTGAGGTCTACAAGTCTTAAAGTTGCCATGCTTGGACACTCAGACGTCGACTTGAATACTGAGGTCAGGATCTGATCAGATAACCTTCAATTTTCCCTGGCAACAATTCTGCAAATACTTTTGACTGACTACTAGAACTCCCTCAAGCTTTTTTGTGTCCTGAAATGCAGCAAATTTCTTTGCGTTTCGCACAAAGAACACATGACAATTTATCCAAGGTACATATGTTCTGAAAGATACACGATTTCTGCCCAATTATGTAAAATAACCCGAGGACCAGAAATAATAATCTGTCACTGCTTCCAGAATATGAATTGAAAACACGATATTAACCATGAACTAAGTGTTCCTCTGTGGCTTTCCTCAATGTTTTTCCTCTGATCAACAATACTAATTATAAAAAAAAAGGATGCTTGTTCCAATACTGTATAAAGATGCCACTGGAGACTGAATCTGAACATGTTTTCACAAAAGCATTTGTGCTATCTTTGAGTTTTATTCATCTCCCAATTTATTAGAGAGAGCTAGTTTTTTGTAATCTTTATTTTACATAACTAGCACAAGAGTCAAAACATATCAGGAGCTCTTGGCCTATAATTATTGTCACCTTTGGTGGAAATTGCTACTGGTTTCCGTGTTATTACACAGCTGAAAGAAAATGTTTTGTGGCACCTATATCTGATGAGATAGATAGCAATCCAACCAGAACTTCTGACCTTACTTGGACATGTAAACATTTATTGATTTAGGACTGATCTGGAATAAAAACAGAAGATAATTGGGATAGGGAAGAAGAATGGTTGATCTATCGGCTTCTGAGAAGACCTAGGAACAATTCTTCTAGGAGTCTATGGAGATTCTCAACCATCCAGGTCATGGTTGTCCCAAAGGTACTTTTTCAAAAGGCAACTGGACTTTCTGACTTTCGAACTGAAGAAGCTTCTTGATGAAAAGCGAAACATCATTGAGCAAAAACAAAGAAAGTTCAGTTGCCTTTTGAAAAAAGTACCTTTGGGACAATTCTTCTAGGAAGGTGTTTCCAGTAAAGAAGAATGTAAAGCTGTTTCAGAAGTGTTGTTGTTTGTTTTGATTTTGTTTTGTTATCCTCAAGGGGAAAGCGAAGGTAGATCACATAGCAGAGTGGAGGCCTTGTTTATTTTAAGAAGGAAAACTGAGGCAGATCTACTTTCGCTTTCCTCTTGAGGAAAACGAAACAAAATCAAAGCACACAACAAAACTTCTGAACCAACAAAAGACATTGACTTCCGACTCTGTCTGTTGCAGTAAAATCAGACATTAAAATCAAATCTCAACTTTTTACGTTTCTATAGTAGTATGCACTAGCCCAGGGGTAGGCAACCTTGGCTCTTTTATGACTCGTGGACTTCAACTGCCAGAATTCCTGAGCCAGCCATGCTGAGGGAAAAGGGAGAGGTTTCCAAGCTGAGCCATGCTGGCTCAGGAATTCTGGGAGTTGAAGTCCACGAGTCATAAAAGAGCCAAGATTGCCTACCCCTGCACTAGCCATTTCTGTATCGGCAAATCAGTCTAATTGGTAAAACCCAAAATCATAATATCATTTTTTCCCACCTCAAGCACAAATTCCAGAAGCGGTTTCCAAGTAGAAACAAAAGTACTTATGTTGTTTTCTTTTATCAGCACAGTCAATTTGGCCATCTCTGCTAATTCCATCAGCTTTTGTAACCATTCGTCCATGGTGGGAATTGAGGCATCCTTCCACTTTTGTGCATAGAGCAATCTTGCTGCCGTCACCATATATAAAATCAGAGTTCTAATTCTTTTTTTCCAGTTCTCTTTCCATTAGACCCAGAAGGAAAGTTTCTGGTTTAATCTTTATGTTTACTTTAAGAATTTTCTGCATTAATATATGAATCCTACTCCTATGGCTTTCATTTCTTCCCCTCTGTTTCTTCACACCTTTTTTGTTTTCCCCTTTTCTACTGTTGTCCCCTACTATTTGCTTTTGTATTTTCACATTTTATGTTATAAATGAATAAAACTAATTAAAAAAAACAAAACTTCTGAACCAAATGACATTAGTTACCTTCTGTTCATAATTCTGAAATAGTTAAACATTCTTCGTTACTGGAAATTTCTTCCTAGAAGAATTGTTCCAAAGGTGCTTTTTTACGCTCACATTTGAACTACTCTAAAGCCCTTTTTTTGCACTCTAGGATGATTTGTGGACCCAACAAAGCAGTTACTCTGCTAGAAAAAAAAATATAGAGAGAGATTTTAGAGTTGGGACAGACACTAAGCTTTACCTTGAGAGAAATTTTAAAGTGACTTTAGATTAAGAATGTGAAAATAAAGCTTGAAAATTGGTGTCAACCTGTGAGGAAATTGCAGGATTTAAATTTAAAGACGGCTTCAGAGGGTCAACAGTAGGGTACTTAAAGCCTCATTTCACTTACTTTACTACTTCCATAATTAGTACATTTCTCATGGGAAGATCTACACATCCATAATTTCATCTCAGCAAGACTCAGAAAATGTAAAGATGCTCCAGAGGAAATATGAGAGATGTATTTCAATTAATTTAGCAAATTTTTGGCAGGATGTTTGAAGATCCGCAATCAGCCTACTTGTAGTAGTTTGCTTGATTAGATACATATTCCCATGCAGCTAATTTCAGCACAAGGCTATATAGTTCAGCTTATGAAGTCACATCTCTTAACTAAACCTGTGTAGGTGGCCTGGACCAAAAGGCCGTCTTCCATTCTTCTACGACAATTTTACATATGTTAACTCTTACGTTAACTTACATATGATAAATCTAACTGTAGTGAGTAGATGTTCCTAAAGGTTGCTAGCGAAATGTAATACAGGTAATCCTCGAGTTACGAAGGTAATAGAGCCTACCAATTACATTCGTAACCCGAGGATTTGTTAGATTGGATCACGTTAAATGAACGTGACTCCTCCCTGCTTTACCCAATGCATTCACAAATCAAATGTGCAGGTCGTTAAATGCACACGAGGTATCTCAGGGTGGGGAAGACCATGTGGGGCCTAGTGCTAGAACAAGCCACCCAAGGTCTCTCCCAACCCACTGAGATACCTCATGCTTGCTTACAATCCCTTGGGGTCCCCAGAGTTGCTTCCCCCCCATCCTGCCCCACTGGGTCTCCACAGGCACTGGGCCTGATTTGTTAGCCTCCCGGATTCCACTTGCTCTCCCCACCCCATTTCCCATTGCTTACTTCCTTTCTGAAGATCTCCAGAGCTCCAGAAGAGGCTGACCTATGTGGCAGAAAAGCTGAAGTCTCTGTGGTTGGTTGTAAGGGCGAATGACTGCTGCAACATATGTAACTTCGGGACCAGGTTGTAAATACTTTTTTGGGGGAGTTGTAATTTTGAATGGCCACTAATCGAATCGTCATAACTCGAGGAATACCTGTATACCTTTTTACAACCTGCCACGTTCAACCAAACATGGCCTTTCTGAGTGGGAATTATGGGACCTGTGGTCCAAAGCACTCATCCCTCCAGATGTTGCAGAAGGTTGATTTAACACAATTGAGATCAATTTTGAATTCTGGCATAGATGAAATATGAAAGCAACTTGAAGAACCGTAAAATCGTACAAGCAAATATTTTGCTAGAGATTTTCATTTAGCTTATAGTGATGTTACATTAGCCAGGAGAGTACAGTGTTAATACAAAGTTTGGCTGCTGACAATTTCTAATCTGTTTAGCTTATGCTCGTGCACTATCCAGAGTGCACCACAGGAAGCAAACTAGCTTGATGGCGTTCTATGTCACCATCTGGGGCATTTCCCATCACTAATGTCACCTTGCATTTGGGCAGATCCACCACCGGTTGAATCTATACTGCCACTCAAAGTGCCTTTTTTTCCCTCCCTGAAGTGGTACCTATTTATCTACTTGCATGTAACATGCTTTCGAGCTGCTAGGTTGGAAAGAAGCTGAGGCAAGTGATAGACGCTCATTCCATCATGTGGTGGTAGGACTCAAACTGCTGGAGCACAGCACAGACCTTCTCCAGCGTTATTAGGCCACTGAGCCACCGAATTTCTACTTTGTTAGAGAAATTTAAGCTTTGGGCTGGGGGGAGTTTTCTGTTGACCCTCTTCAGCTTTGGGGTTTGAGCAGGAACTCTCAAAATTGATGTCTGTGGAGATTCCCAGTCATCCAGGTCATGGTTGTCCCAACGATGCTTTTTCAAAAGGCAACTGGACTTTCTTCGTTTTTCCTTGAAGATGTTTCACTTCAGTGAACTGAAGAAGCTTCTTGGATGAGAAATGAAACATCTTCAAGGAAAAACAAAGAAAGTCCAGTTGCCTTTTGAAAAAGCACTTTTGGGACATCTTAAAATGGAGGTTGAATTTTGCTGATGGGTGAAGCTGCAGTAGCAGAGGGAGCTCATAATCACAGTAAGATCTGAAAAGAACCTTGGCCAAATTCAGTCTGAAGCCGACTGTATTGTCCAGTGAATATTATTTGAATGAAAACATCTGATCCTGATTTAAGAAACATCATGGACCAGAATCCACTAAGGTCCATTCCACCTGCATGTAATAGTGCTTTCGTCAACACATCCAATTTTCAGTTCCTTGTGGAATAATTAGCATTAGTGAGGAAAGATAGGCACATATTCTGATTATTATGACTAATAGAGGGACACACATTTCTGTCTAAATGCAACCCAGCAGCATTTCTTCACACGTGGGAAGCAGTTACATGTAATTTTATACAAATTAGCTTTTTCTTTCTTTCTTTCTTTCTTTCTTTCTTTCTTTCTTTCTTTCTTTCTTTCTTTCTTTCTTTCTTTCTTTCTTTCTTTCTTTCTTTCTTTCTTTCTTTCTTTCTTTCTTTCTTTCTTAATAAAACACTAATATCTTTCACCTGCTTTTACAGAGCTGTTCCTTTAACTTTACTGATAGGTTTTCAGGTTTCTGGGTCAATGAAAATGAATGCTTTTCCATCAAGATTGACAGTTAAAATTCCATCAGGGTTATTTTGAGCTGTCATTTTGCAAACAAGCAGCCAATGCATTTATACAATGCTGCTCAAGTAATTACCAACATGGGCTCTGATCCATCAATCTACCACCCTCTTTTTCTCAGATATTATGCAGTTAATTTGTGAGCATCACTATCAAATGTAGATACTGTTATATCTAAAGGCACCCAGACTGCTTCCATCAGACTGAAGCCCCAGCCTTTCTGTACGTGTGCCGGATGTCACAATACAATACAAAGGGAATGGACCTTGTAACAGTGATATCATCATTCTCCATTCCCCCCCTCCTCAATGCTTCTGATTACATCAAAGGAAAGCTTAAACATTGACTTGCTTTAATTTTTGCAGCAATGGTACAGACAGAAGGTTTGTGTCTCATGCTTGAAAGTCTATTTCATTTATGTACCAAATTTGGAAACTGCCCATTTCACTCACACAGAGAGACACGGATGCTTTGTGGAACATTATGGAGAGCTTTTTTTTCCATAGAGGAGAGCCAGTTTGGCTAGCAGTGGCTAAGTTACTAGCCTAGAAACCAGGGGACTGTGAGTTGTACTCCCACCTTTGGCATGAAAGCCAGCTGGGTGACTTTGGGCCAATCACCAGGAAACGGTGAGTTCTAATCCTGCCTTGGCATGAAAGCTGGATGGATATCTTTGGGCCAGTCATTCTCTCTCAGCCCAGCTTAGCTTGTTATGGGGGAAAATAGGAGGAGGAAGAAGTATTATGTATTTTTGCTGCCTGGAGTTATTTATTAAAATAATAAAGGCAGGACAAAAATCTGATAAATAAATAATAAATAAAAAAATTCTCCCTCCTATTTTCCCCACAACAACAACCCCGTGAGGTAAATTGCCTGAGAGAATAACTGGCCCAAAATCACTCAGCCAGCTTTCATGCTTAAGGCAGGACTAGAACCCATAGCCTCCTGGTGATTGGCCCAAAGTCATCCACCCAGCTTTCATGTCAAGGCAGGACTAGAACTCACCATCTCCTGGTAATTGGCTTTTATGCCAAAGGTGGGAGTAGAATTCACAGTCTCCTGGTTTCTAGGCTAGTACCTTAGCCACTACACCACACTGGCTCTCCTATATGAAAAAAAAAAGAGCTCTCCATAATGTCCCACAAAGCTGTCAATACTCCTGTTGAAGGAAAAGTCTCCATCATGGTTCAGTCCAAGCCGGGAATAAACAACATGGCGACTGCTTTAGAAAGAAGGTTGCAGTTTATTGAAGAGGAGAGCCAGACAGGAAGATGGCTCTGGAAGAAAAGAGAGAGAGCACATGTAGGGAGTGGGTTTTTATACCCTCTGAGGCTTTTGTTTGGAGTTGTTTCCTGTTCCTGTTTGAGGCTTTGTCTTTCCTGTGTCATGTATTCTGACCTGAGTCTGGGTGTGCCCTTTGGCACCTGTGGGTTAATCCTATTATGTCCTGTCTTAGAGTTTGGGTGGGGTATGTAGATTTTAGGTGTCTTTGTCTTCTTAATCTTCTAGCTTCAACCTTCCTGAATCTGCATTTCTACAGAGCTGGTTTCTGCTTGGGGGAGGGAGACTTGGGGCTATTAAGAAAACTGGGCATGCTTTTCTGCCTCTTTAATATTTCCTTTTCTGGAGGGGGGGCTGACTTCCCACACTCCCATGCCAAAATCTTATTTTTCTGAATTTCTCACAGTGGTTATTTTCACTGTGGGAGGTGATGACATATGATGATTCCACTGAATTTTATTTTTCCCACCACCCTGAAACTTCCCTGGTTGATGGTTTCTAATTTGTAAAAGCCTTGAGGGAAGACCTTCCCCATAGTGTCTTCTCCTGAGAAACCAAGGAGGTTACAGCTCACCGGAGCAATGATTGTGAAAGACACGACATTTATTGCAAGCTCCTTTTCTCTACCTTGTAACTAAGTCAGCGGAAGAACACTCCAAACCATTCAGGAAAATTTCACTGAAATGCTCTTCTCCTTGGAAAGGAATGTCAGGAGCAAATTCTCTTTCATCTAATTGAATGTAGTGGCAGAAAAAACCCTGCATCATCATACTTGTTAATGACTAAAAAAAAAACATGTTATGTGACTAATGAGTTACATTAGCACCAATAGAGAGATCACAAGTTTTGTAGGTCAGGTTTCAGGCACAGCAGAGTGACTTTGTTCAGCATAATTTTCCAGCTTTGGAGTTATCTTTTTTTTTTTTGGTGCCTCCTTCTCCTCTTTCTCCTCTTTCCTTTTCTTCTCATCTTCCTAGAACTGTACAAGGGATGGCAATGATAAGGCGATATCCTTGCTGTGGGAGGAGGTGACCATTCTCTGCCCCTCCTTTCGTTAGAGCAGGGGTCTTCAAACTTGGCCCTTTTATGACTTGTGGACTTCAACTCCCAGAATTCCTCAGCCAGGCACGCTGGCTGAGGAATTCTGGGAGTTGAAGTCCACAAGTCATAAAAGGACCAAGTCTGAAGACTCCCTGCGTTAGAGAATCTCTTAAAGAGTATTCAAATTAACTCAGGACGCCACTGAATTCTGGCAATGGGATCTGGAGCTGCAGATACAAAAACTGAGGATCCCAAAGGGGTCCTTTTCCAAAAAGCAACTGGACTTTGAAGACATTTCACTTCTCACCCAAGAAGCATCTTCAGAACTGAAGAACCATTTCTTGGATGAGAAGCGAAACATCTTCAAGGAAAAACAAAGTCCAGTTGCCTTTTGAAAAAGCACCTTTGGCACAGCCATGACCTGGATGATTAAGAATCTCCCTAGACATAAAAACTGATGGGCCCATATAGGACTCAAAGGCAATGGGCTGCCTAACTTAGCCTAACAGAAACTCTACGGCAAATGCATATTAATGAATTGGGGCGAATATACGTGTCCCAGGATAATGTTGCAGGATCCAATCTGGGTTGGTCACTGGGACCAGAGATTTTTGTCTTCCGAGCTTTCGGACTTGTGCTGAGACCATCTTCAGAGAACTTCTCTCTAGCCAGAGACTAGAAGACAAAAACCTCTGGTTCGGGTGACTGACCCAGATTGGATCCTGCAATATAATAAACAAACAAACAAACAAACAAACAATAACAATAACAATAACAATAACAATAACAATAACAATAACAATAACAATAACAATAACAATAACAATAACAATAACAATAGCAATAATAACAATAACAACAATAACAACAATAACAACAACAGTAACAACAGTAACAACAGTAACAATAGTAACAACAACAACAACAACAACAACAATAATAATAATAATAATAATACCAATAGTAATAGGCACCTTGGGTGCAATCCCAAGCAACTGGAGCACCACTTGAACGCCATTGCCATTGACAAATTCGCCATTAGTCAATTGCAAAAGGCAGCCTTACTAGGAACTGCTTCCATCCTGCGACGATATCTGTAATACCATCAAACATCCACATCTGCCTATCCCCGGTCCTTGGTAAGGACTCGATAGGTAGACAAAAATGCCAAATCCAGTCTGAACATCTGGCTGACTGTGCGATGATCAATAATAATAATAATAATAATAATGATGATGATGATGATGATGATGATGATGATGATGATGATGATGATGACGATGATGATGATGTTGGAAGGGACCTTGGAGGTCCAACCCCCTGCTCAGGCAGGAAATCCTATACCAGACATGTCAAACTCGTGACGTCACATGACGTCGCGTGATGTATCGGAACTTTTTCCCCATTGCCGGCAATGGGGTGGGCGCAGTTTCCTTGTGACGCGTCCGGCCCGCAGGCCGGCAGTTTGACACCCCTGTCCTATACCATTTCAGACAAATGGCTGTCCAGTCTATTCTTAAAAACTTCCAGTGTTGGAGCATTCACAACTTCTGGAGGCAGGTTGTTCCACTGATTAATTGTTCTCACTGTCAGGAAGTTTCTCCTTAGTTCTAGGTTTGTTCTCTCTTTGATTAATTTCCATCCATTGCTTCTTGTCCTGCCTTCAGGTGCTTTGGAGAATAGCTTGACTCCCTCTTCTTTGTGGCAGCCTCTGAGATATTGGAGCACGGCTATCATGTCCCCCCTCGTCCTTCTCTTCATTAAACCAGATATACCCAATTCCAGCAACCGTTCCTTATATGTTTTAGCCTACAGTCCCCTGATCATCTTTGTTGCTCTTCTCTGTACTCTTTCTAGAGTCTCAACATCTTTTTTACATTGTGGTGACCAAAACTGGATGCAGTATTCCAAGTGTGGCCTTACCAAGACATTGTAAAGTGGTATTAACTCTTCACGTGATCTTGTTTCTGTTCCTCTGTTAATGCAGCCTTCCACAGAACCATATGTAACCTTGCTTAATACAAATAGTCCTCAATATAGGACTGATCACTTTCCAACTAAGCTCGGTGAATAAATATTGTTATTAAATACTATGTTGATCTTTTTAAATTACTGGCTGTAATCATTTGTTTAGTGGAAATCCTTTGCTCTGCATGCTCTGAATGATTATAGCTCTCACCCAAAACCGGTCAAAGTTATGATGAACATCTCCAGGGTTAATTATGACCCAGATTCAGAGTTCAAATGGCTACTCTCCCCCCCATGTGATTGCATTTTGGGTTCTTAGTACTTACAGCCGTTTGCAATTTCCCACAGTCACATGATTGCAATTTATGATATTTTTTTTTTGCTGGAAACTGGTGTTTACTTCTGGTTCCCAACAAAAAACACGCACTGCAGACAAAGGATTTACGTAACGACTGCTGTGTTCATTTAACAACTTCAGTGATCCAATTAATGACTGCAGCAGAAGAGTGCATAAAATAGGGTGCAATCACATGTTGACCCACTTAATGAACAGCACGACTTAATTCCAGGTTGAATATGGTTGTAAGTTGAGAACTACCTGTAAACCTTTTAGTCTAAGTCACTCATAAGAGAACATTATGCTGAATTCACTCTTCACTATTATAGCTACTGTGGCATGTCGTGTCTAAGAACTGAAATGAAGGAGGAGATCCCTTTTATCTTAGGCAGCAAAAAGATTTGTTGGCTGTTGTTAGCCACAAATTATGCAGAGCTTTTTTGGAGCAGCAATAACAAATGCTGAATTAGAACAACCTGAAGAAAATGTAAGCCCCATCTATCTACAAGCTCTAAGGTATTGGGTGAGAACTACAATCATTCGGAGCAGGCAAAGGAAATGATTTCCACAAAACGAAGGGTGAGACACAGCCAGTAATTTAAAAAGATCAATATTTAATAACAATATTTGTTCACCGAGCTCAGTTAGAAAGCCAACAGACTAGCAAACGTATTGGCACAAGCTGTTTCCCCCCCCCCAACCAGGTATATTAACATTTTAGCAATACTGCAGATGAAGTGCGCAAAACTGGATTTGAAAGTGTGGACGGCAACTGAATTAAAATTCAAGCATCTTTTCAAAGTGCAATTCCTGTCAGAAAAATGTCCTCTCTTTCTTAGGTTGATAAGCAGAATGTGACTCCCTAAATTTAGCGTTGCTGAGATACCTCTCATGACTTTAAAAGGTGGATAAGAACAACTTTTAAATATTGGTTTTGAGGCTGAACGTCGGTGCTGATGTACGGTTTTGATTCATTTATCAGAGTCCACACACATTGCTTTTTATGCTACACAGAAAATCTTTTTATAAAAGAATGGGGCAAAAGCCATTTAGAAGCTTGGCTTCCGAGACATATCTCTGCGCTCTTGAAAACAGTTTGAATAGCACTATCTTAGACTTTCAAAACAGAGCCATACGTTAGAATATCACTAAAGATATATTTCTATTTAATTCTCCTTAGCTCCCAAAACACTGGGAAAGGCATTCGGCGTGACTCATTTTCAATAATGAAATGGCTATATCTTCACGAACAGAAATTTATTTCTATTAGTGGTGTAGCATATACATTTCTTCTTGTATTTAGAGGAAGAGACTTAAACATTCATAATTTTACCTTTCAGGGACAATCAAATATTTGGAGCCAGACTTACTTGTGTTTACATGGCTGTGTGTCTCCTTTTGTTAAGTGTCTCTCACACATATTTTCTTATTGCTTTTTTCCCCTCGTTTTGCTCATTGATAGCTTTTGATGGCTTTCATATAACAACTGCTAGAATCGTTTCAGACATTTTGCATTGCAAATAGTTGTTTTCTTTCTGCTACAATAAAAAGAAGTAAATCTAGCACAGGAATTCAAGACCCTCATATGCTGTACTGTATTTGATACTCAGAAATAAGAACATCGACAAATATGTACAAGAGGACAGAATTGCACTATATATAGTCTGCATATGCATATCCCTAAGATTAAGCTTATCAAATGCAATAGGATTTACTTCTGAATAAATGTGCAATAAAATTGCTCTATAAAAGTAATCATTTTCCTCCTACTGTTCATGTGTTTGCTGAATAAGCTGAATGGAGGCTAAAGTCTAGCAAAGAAAACATTAGATTCAGAAGAATCCTTACCCTCAGGAACAAAAGAGAAGATAGAGTACAGGTTTCTTTACATGATTATTTTGTTTCTGTTAATTATCAGCCCTCTCCCCATCTAATATAATTTTCAGTTGCATCTTAACCTTAAAGAGATATTTAACATCACATGAAATTTGCTTCTTAGCTTCCAGCTGCACAGAAGTTTTCATGGACATAACACTCCACAGCCAGATAAGTGAAAAGAAGATGAGAGGGTAGGACAAAATATGATGGGGTGAATCAACCCCTTTCCTTTTGCATTTTGGGCTGGGTGGAATCAAAGAATCAGAGAATAACAGAGTTGGAAGGGACCTTGGAGGTCTTCTAGTTCAACCCCGTGCTCAAGCAGGAAGCCTTATGCCATTTCAGGCAAATGGTTGTCCAATCTCTTGGATAAACTTAGAATAACTAAGAATTTGGATAAAATTCATCTGTACTTCCTCTGACTCCTTTCTGCTTCTAGCATCAATTATTACTAACATTGACCTTGGAAGTCCATGAGAATATCTGATGGATTATGGATAAAACAAAATGGACTATAATAGATTATATTTGAGAAATCACTGTGTGAGTACAATGAGTAACCATGATACCCATTTCTCAAAATGTGCTTCCTCCTGCCTTTGAAAAGTTGTTTTAAAAAATCAGGGTGAAGGATGGTCCATTATAGAATCCATTATGACCCCATCCACCTCTGGACCTCATAGAACAGGGGTCTTCAAACTTTGCTGCTTTATGACTTGTGGACCAACTCCCAGAATTCCTCAGCCAGGCACACTGGCTGAGGAATTCTGGGAGTTGAAGTCCACAAGTCATAAAGCAGCCAAGTTTGAAGACCCCTGTTATAGAACAACAATGTCTATTCTGCTTCTGGTTTCAAATACTGATTCACACTTTATGGATATGGTAATTCACAGTTTACTCAAGGTCAAAGATAACAATAGGCAAAATTTGCCATTCAAAACAGAATCTCTGACAGATATTTGCCTGAATGATTAGTTTTTTAACAGGAGCATACAGAAAAATAGTCCTAAATTAGTCCAAGATTCCAAGAGCCAGGTTAGGATTGTTGGCCTGTCCTGAGATCAGAATTTTACTGGCAGAATCCACACAAATTTTCATTCGAGAGCCGACAATCAGATATTGTTTCCAGCAAAGGATCAAGATTACTTTTTAAATCAGGCTGCACCCAGCATTTACTAATCAAGAAATTTACTCCCTTGCTTGGCAAGAAGTCTTACTGAACATCTTTGCTCTTCTCTCTTCTCAACATGTGTGGCAGCTGAGAGGTCTTATATCATCCTCAGATGTTCAGATAGCTATTCAAACAGCTGCTCCAGGTGTTCAGATGGTGCCTGTTGTTGATCAGCCTCATGTGATTCCTGGTTCGGTGTCTCCTGAAGCTGCCATTCCACAGATTCAGCTTGAGCAGCTACTTCATAGCCAGAGTCTGCGTTCTGGACCATGACAATATCTAATGGAGGAATATGATATTATGGAACTTTTTGTCACCTCTGGGGAAAATTAGTTACATTTCATGGTTTAGAAATGGGGCCGTATAATGGAAGAGAGACATTTTGGACCAATCTGGAATCACTTGATTTAGCTGAATGAATCCTACTTTTTTTTAAAAAAGTAAATATTATTACAAGTCACAGCCAATTCTTATCAACAATAAATATGTTCTATAGCAGGGGTCTTCAAACTTGGCCCTTTTATGACTTGTGGACTTCAACTCCCAGAACTCCTCAGCCAGGCACACTGGTGGAGGATTTCTGGGAGTTGAAGTCCACAAGTCATAAAAGGGCCACGTTTGAAGACCTCTGTTCTATAGAGTCACCACGAACACTGAATTAGCCAACACTAAACCATTTCTCTTAGAGGAAATACAGGATTAGTACCAACCTCCTTGGGTAAACCAGACAGGAAACATGATTAGATAAGCTAAATCTAGTTTATTGTAGGACTACATTAACAGAATCTTGCAGTTCTGAAAGTGCAAGCTTCCACTTCTAACTGCTTGCTGCATTAGGGCAGGCCCTTCCTTAGTTTCTTCCTCTGACCATTAAAGGACTGAGGGCTTTTGCCCCTCTTGTTTGATTGTATCCTAGCCAATATCTCTCCTCTCCTTTATTTAAGGTCACCCATGCACTGCATGGCAATTATGTTCCTGTGAGACTGTGTCAGACTTCAAAGACCAAGAAAGTCATGCTGAGTTTCTTCTAGATTAGGGGTCTGCAACCTTGACAACTTTAAGACTTGTGGACTCCAGTTCCCAGAATTCCTCAGCCAGCATAGCTGGCTGAGGAATTCTGGAAGCTGAAGTCCACAAGTCTTAAAGTTGTCAAGGTTGCAGACCCCTGTTCTAGACTGTCCTTTATTGTTCAACATCTATAGACAGGAATATTGCAAACTCAACTAACTACTTGCATCACTAAAGGTATACTCTGAGAATTCCTAGGGAGGAGCTGTCTTGACGCTCTCCCTCCCAAACAAATGACCTACATTTTGCTTTCTCTTACTCCTCTGCAATGCAGCCCCCCTCCTCCGGGGAATCCAGACTACATTTTAACCACATCGTTCACATTTTTGTCAAACTATCAATACATAACCCAAAGATGTTTTCTCATGAGGCAACTGGACTTTCTTGTTTTTCTTTGAAGACATTTCGCTTCTCATCCAAGAAGCTTCTTCATCTCGGACTGGATGGTGGGGAAGAGCTGAAGAAGCTTCTTGGATGAGAAGCGAAACATCTTCAAAGAAAAACAAGAAAGTCCAGTTGCCTCGTGAGAAAACATCTTTGGGATAAGCATGACTTGGATGAATCTCCATAGACATATCAATACATGTTGCAACCATTTCAATAGCTTAAGGTTTCATTTATGCTTTTAAGTTTCCATTTCCTGAGTTAAGTTAAAGGTTTCGTTTATGCCTTATTAAGTTTCCATTTCCTGAGTTAAGTTAAGGTATGCCTTTTAAGTTTCATTTCCTGGCAAAACCCACCCTTTACAACCTCCTGCTGTGACGTAAGTGTACCAATAAAAGAGAAGCACGCAGATCCTTCTGGGCTCTCGCTTGCTGACTCAACCTGAAGAAACATGTTGTCCGTGTGTTTCCTATCTACCAAACGCGAGGTCCGTTGGCCTAGGCTAACGTACGTCACTGGTCCATCCAGCAGAAGCTGGACCCCGGGATTCGAACTCCCACAACCACTGGTCCGTCCAGCAGGCGCTGGACCCCGGGATCGGATTCCCACAAATACATAACCTTGTTTTATGTGTGTTTCTGTTTAAAAGCACATTAGTTAATATATACTTCAGCAAGAAAAATGCCACTAAATAAATTGTGAATAGGATACTTGTTTACAATAAGGTAAAGGAGTCCCTGTAGATTTTACTCCGCTAGTCATTGGTGACTTTAGGGGGTGGTGCTCATCTCCGTTTTAAGGATATTGAACCAGCGCTGTCCAAAGATATTTTTGCAGTCATATGGCCAGCATGACATCACGGAACACTGTTACCTTCCCCCCGAAGTGGAACCTATTTATCTACTTGCATTTGAATGCTTTCAAACTGCTAGGGTCAAGGACGGGAGCTCACCCCGTCATGTAGAACTCAGGTCTTGAACCTGGGCAGCTGGCTTTCCAACTGACAAGTCCAGCGTCTTAACCAATGAGCCACCATGGCACCTTATTTACAGTATGAGAGCCGAAAGAAGAAGGCAGAGTGTCATCTTGTTCAACCTCAGCTGGAATGTGTGTGTCAGATGACTCAATTTTTTTTTGTCACTCTGCCCAGGTCCATAATTGACCATGAAAACACCATGAGCATTGATTTAAACTGGTTACCAATAAATGTTACGAGTAGGCGAATTTGCAGATACGTTAGCCTAGGCTAACGTACGTCACTGGTCCGTCCAGCAGAAGCTGGACCCCAGGATTCGAACTCCCACAACCACTGGTCCGTCCAGCAGGCGCTGGACCCCGGGATCGGATTCCCACAACTGGTGACCCCGACGTGATTCACTCCACGACGTGATTCACTCCACGGCGTGTTCTCTGTCTAGGGAAGCGCTGCTCTGGCTCCTGTACTATGCACCTGGCAAAGGCTTGATCATCGTAAGTATGGATCCTCACTTTCCAGAGTTCTGTCCAAGCATGTGGATGAACTTTCCTCTTTAGTCAGAAAGGCAAATTGTTTGCAAAAAGTTAACGGGACAACTGTCTATCCCCAGACCCTTCCTCTCAACCTGTGCCTACTACGGAGGACGCTCCAAAGCCGGCACAGCCAAAAGAACCCCCCTCTTCGCTCTATCCTTCTCTCTCTCCTCCAAAACAGAAACAGGCAACCCTGTATCCTGTTCTGCAGAGTTTTGCAACCGCACTCAATGCTTCCGTTTCATCAAACTATTTTGAGGTAGACCAAACAATAAATTTTCAGAACAATTTAGAGATATAAATTAACTCAAACTGCACTCCTCTGCAATGCGTTTTGAACAATTGGAATGTTTTGAAACTCTTTTGTAATCTGTTAAGTTTAACCCTGTCAGACAATGTCTGGTGGTGCTTTGTGTTGATGTGTGTGTTTTGTTTTATATATGTTTAACTCCTAGAACGTTACGCTTGGACTTGGAATGGTGAGAAAAATAGGAGATGGTTAAAGGGCCCTATAAAAACCACATGTTTGGTTGGAATCATCTCATGATTTTCTCGCTTCTTGCAGGACAAGCCATATGTCTAAATAAATGTTGTTTTAATGGTATTTGTGTATATATGTCTGTCTGTGTTGTTCTGTGTTATTTCCAAGACTTGGAAAAGGGTCAAAACCCTCTTTGATAACAACAAACAAAAAGGCCTTAATTAAAAATAAAAAGTTTACTTGGAAAACGTATGAAATGAAATATTTGTATGTGAAATGGTGTAAGCAAACAGAATGGAAGTGAATGAGTTAATTTGCTGGTGTAAATGTGTGTGTGTTAGCCCTCACCCCTCCACCCATCCCACGCTGTGAAAGGAATAGTAAAACTGTAGTTTTTATTGTTGTAACATGGGAACGCAATGGCATGAGTTTGCATGTGTAAAGTTTTATGGAAGAGGTATAAAAGAATTTATACATGTGAATGCCTGTGAATTTTTTTGGTGGTGAGATTTTTGTAAAGTTTCTTTTTCTTTTCCCCCCTCCTGACTCTTTCATTTTTCGCTGGCTGTATTGTTTTAAGAGCGAAGAAAGGGCAGACAGAGGAGGGGGAGCAGCTGTTCGTTTTAACTATTTTTTTTTCTTCTTCCTCTGCCTAGAAGTCTGGGTTGAGGAAGGGGGGTGGATGTGAAATTTGATGCCCACTCTTGCAGTTTCAGCTTGCTATTTTTTTACTCGAAAGAGGAGGCAGTAATTGTTGGGCAATTCTTTTGCAAATTTTTGAGTTTCAAATTGTTTAGTTAGACATATACATCCATCAACCAAAAGAAATGACTGAATTGTTTTGCTTAGATTTGTAAATGTTTTCCCTATTTCATGAAAATTTGTTTCATCTGAATGGAATTTGATCAAATTGGAAACTTTTTCATATCTGGGACATAAGATGTTAGCCTCTGCGGCCACACCTGAGCTGCCAAAACTCAATTTTTCAAACAACCCTACATTAGTACAATTGCAACAATATTTAGGAACACTTAATTGGGCACGATCTTATCTTTCTCTTACCACGGCTGTTCTTTCTCCCTTTTTCCAAGCCTTAGCTATACTTAAACACCCTGCTGACACTTTACATCTTACTGATGTTCATCACACCACTCTCCAACATATAAATTCAATACTGCAGACCACTTGGGTCGACCGTGTCTTGAACAACACACTTTTTTCCCTTGCGATTTTATCAACACCTTCTCTATTCACTGCCATTCTTGTTCAAATATCTGACAAAAAATTACACATTGTCGAATGGCTCCACCTCCCACATACTCCACGTAACACCCTCACCACAAGACCTTTACAAATGGCACTTTTGATTGATAAAGGAAGAAGGCGAGCCAAAACATTAATTGGATACGAACCAATTGCTATATATATTCCCTTTAAGCTAACACAATGGGAACCTTTATTCCAAAATTCAGATGTGTTGCAAGATTCCTTGGAAAACTGGCATGGGCATGTTTCATGTCATTTGCCCGCAGATCCTCGCTTACAACTTGTCAAGACAGTCCCTATTTCCTTTTCTTCTCCTATTGCTCCTTCACCCCTTAAGGACTGTCTTACCATTTTTACTGATGGTTCAAAAACATATGGTGCTTGTACTTGGCAATACAATGGAACATGGCACAAAAAGCAAACTTCGCCTCAACAATCAGCTCAACAAGCAGAACTAGCTGCTCTTATTTTGGCTTTAAGCTCCTTTTCTTTACAACCTTTAAACATCATTACAGATAGCTTATATGTTTCCCATATCACTCACAACATTTTTGACTCTTATCTGTCTCCCTCCATTCCACCTGTCCTTATGAAACTCTTTCTTTCACTACAAACACTATTGCATGATCGTGTCCATCCCTTATTTCTAGCACACATTCGAAGTCACCAACATTTACCAGGATTTCTTTCAGAAGGGAATCATATGGCCGACGAAGCCTGCAAACTTTTACCTGTTGTCATCAAAGTTCCACAGCCAGCTCCCATGACAGCGGGGGAAAGTCACAGCTATTTTCATCAAAACAAGAAGGCCTTAATGAAACAATTTGGAATCACTATGGCTGAAGCTACAGCCATAATTCAACAATGCCCTACCTGTAGCCTACAGTCTAAAGGTATCCCACAGGGCGTTAACCCTAGAGGCACTGAAGCCTGTGATACCTGGCAAATGGATGTAACTCAATATCCTCCATTTGCCCCGAGGAAATATCTACATGTTACAGTAGATACGTTCTCCGGATTTATCTTGGCAACCCCACAAAAAGGGGAAGCTGCAAAACAAGTGATTAATCACTGTATTCGTACCTTTACAGTGCTGGGATGTCCAAAAATACTAAAAACAGACAATGGCCCAGCTTATGTCAGCTCACAATTTTCATAGTTTTGTCATCACTGGTCCATTGTCCACAAATTTGGAATTCCTTTCAATAGCCAAGGGCAGGCTATTGTTGAGCGAGCAAATCAAACTTTAAAAAATGCATTAGATCGTTATATGGGGTACAAGGGCTTATGCCCCCCAAACCTCCCGGCACTGCAAAACGTGTTAAATGTTTGTCTGTATACTCTCAATTTTCTAAATCTTACTGGCACTCCTTCTTTGTCTGCTGCGTCTCGACACTTTACTAAACCTGTTGTCCCAACTTCAAGACCACTTGTGTACTACAGGCAGCTCCCGGATCCTACTTGAAAAGGCCCAGCTGATCTTATCACCTGGGGAAGAGGCTACGCTGCAGTTCAACTACCCGACAGAGTTTTGTGGGTCCCTGCTCGTTGTATTCGCCCATATTTCATCACTCCACACAACCCACCAACTCCATCGGATGTGCCATCATTGCCTTTGTGAGTGTGGATGTACTGCTGTTATTGGTGTAACAACTGCCTATTGCACCACCCATATTGTCCAGGGGTCCAACACTTTTGCATCAATCATGTGGACCCTGCTTTTGATGACACTCTTGACAAGTTCCTTCCCCATGATGTCCACACTGCACCTTCCCATGATGACAAAGCACCTGAGAATTCCTCTAAATTTTCATAAAGGCCTATATTGTGGTCCTGTTTTTCCTTTTCTTGATCTCAATACTACTGCCCTTTTCCATTGTTATGACCGAGGTCAATCCTTTTGTCCCTTTGTGTTTTCTCAGTATCCTAATCGTGGCATTCCTCTTCCACCATCTCCCTCTATTTCCCTCACCTATGCTCATTACCCTTGTCACATAACTCTTGCTATTCTTGTGACCCCTGAGACTATGGGGCGCTATTATGTGTCTGGATTTTCATCCTATGGTACTTATACTACACATTCTTTTGAACTCGCATCAGTGGCGAGCTATGCAAAACCTCCTTTGTCTCCTCGTTTACTTACCTACAACTTTGTTCCTCATCCCCGCTCCTTCCTAGACCTGGCTGCCCGTACTTTTACCTCACCTCACTTACAACACTTTCATTCCATAAAGCAACCTCGCTCACACCAACGCATCATTCATTCTCGACAACGGCGATCTCCTGATCCTAATCCTCATCGACCTCTCAACTACACATGGACTGTTCGTGACTTTGAAAATCAGGTATTATTCCAAATCTCCAAATACACAATATGGCCCTGGTTCCCTATCTTACATTTTGACTTTGCTGAAATGGGTACCGGGGTCAACAAATTTGCTTCAAAATTTCTCCAAACTAACAAATGGGACAAACAAGGTTCGTGCACACCTTCTCCACTAGAAGCAACATGGTGGGACCTGTATTTTTGTCCCGAACCAAAGACACCTGAGGAAAAATATCAATGTGGCACTTTATTGGACAAATACTGTGCCTCATGGTCTTGTGTTTCTACGGGCGCTATATCCTGGATTGCCCCTCGCTCAAATGATTATATCGCCATTACCCGTAGTAATGGCAAACCCCCTTCTTCTTCCTGCCCTTCTAATTTGCATTGTTGTGGTGAGCGGAAAAATCCAATGAACATTACCTTCACATCCCAAGGAAAGACCTTGACTACAGAGCAATGGGCTGTCGGATATTCTTGGGGTGGTAGAGAATGGAGCGGTTCTGGAAACGACGGCGGAGTTTTTTCCATTCGTCTCACAATCCAGTCACCACATTCCCCTCCTATAGGTCCTAACAAAAGCATTCAATCTGTTTTTTTTACAGTCCGTTGTACATAATATGCCTAATCCCTTGATTAACCTTGTTAATGCTTCTTCCTTTTTGCTAAAAAGTGCTGTTAATTCTTCTTCACAAACCGACCACTGTTGGCTCTGTTTATCAGCCACTCCACCCTTTTATGACGCCGTTGGCTCTATCGAACCTATTAAGAATGCTACAAAAGATGACTCCTGCAGATGGAACTCAACGTCTATTACCATTACTTCTATTATGGGACATGGTTGTTGCTTGGGAAACATTCCTGCAAATTATTCTCAATATTGTGCTAATACCACCACTGGCAAATACCAATGTGATGTCTGGCTTGATAAAACTAGGTCGGGCAGTGTAAACGTGGCTGGCTATAACTCTCTTTTTTCCTTGGTCAATGGTAACATCACTGCCAGTCTAAAAGGCCAATTCTTTGTTCCTGGTAACAGCTCCATTTGGGCTTGCTCTACAGGTGCCACAGCCTGTGTATCAGGGGATGTCCTTATACAACAAAAAGCCTTTTGTATTCAGGTACGCTTAGTCCCTAGAATCACTTATTATTCCCCCTCTGATTTTGTTTCCCTTATGGAACCACCGGAATACCACCTACGTGCAAAACGTGAATTTGTTACAGCCCTAACCCTTTCAGTTCTTTTAGGATTAGGTGCTGCAGGAGCAGCTACTGGAGCTGCGGCTTTGGTTGTTAATCAACAACAAATACAAAAACTTAGTCTAGAAATAAGAAACCCAAATTCCACCTCTTTGAAAAGGTTGCCCTACTGACACTGTCTGACACGGACTCCAACTGTTCCGATACTGAATCAGACTTAGCCATGATGGCTCTTGCCTCCAAGCAAGAATCTCGCATTCTTATGGAGTTGCCCTCTTCTGTTTCGGAGGATGCAGATGATGGCTACGAGTAGGATAGAGATTGAACTTTAAAAAATAAAAACAGTGGAGATGTTGCAACCATTTCAATAGCTTAAGGTTTCATTTATGCTTTTAAGTTTCCATTTCCTGAGTTAAGTTAAAGGTTTCGTTTATGCCTTATTAAGTTTCCATTTCCTGAGTTAAGTTAAGGTATGCCTTTTAAGTTTCATTTCCTGGCAAAACCCACCCTTTACAACCTCCTGCTGTGACGTAAGTGTACCAATAAAAGAGAAGCACGCAGATCCTTCTGGGCTCTCGCTTGCTGACTCAACCTGAAGAAACATGTTGTCCGTGTGTTTCCTATCTACCAAACGCGAGGTCCGTTGGCCTAGGCTAACGTACGTCACTGGTCCATCCAGCAGAAGCTGGACCCCGGGATTCGAACTCCCACAACCACTGGTCCGTCCAGCAGGCGCTGGACCCCGGGATCGGATTCCCACAAATACATAACCTTGTTTTATGTGTGTTTCTGTTTAAAAGCACATTAGTTAATATATACTTCAGCAAGAAAAATGCCACTAAATAAATTGTGAATAGGATACTTGTTTACAATAAGGTAAAGGAGTCCCTGTAGATTTTACTCCGCTAGTCGTTGGTGACTTTAGGGGGTGGTGCTCATCTCCGTTTTAAGGATATTGAACCAGCGCTGTCCAAAGATATTTTTGCAGTCATATGGCCAGCATGACATCACGGAACACTGTTACCTTCCCCCCGAAGTGGAACCTATTTATCTACTTGCATTTGAATGCTTTCAAACTGCTAGGGTCAAGGACGGGAGCTCACCCCGTCATGTAGAACTCAGGTCTTGAACCTGGGCAGCTGGCTTTCCAACTGACAAGTCCAGCGTCTTAACCAATGAGCCACCATGGCACCTTATTTACAGTATGAGAGCCGAAAGAAGAAGGCAGAGTGTCATCTTGTTCAACCTCAGCTGGAATGTGTGTGTCAGATGACTCAATTTTTTTTTGTCACTCTGCCCAGGTCCATAATTGACCATGAAAACACCATGAGCATTGATTTAAACTGGTTACCAATAAATGTTACGAGTAGGCGAATTTGCAGATACGGAATCTGTGAATAATGAGGATTGACTATATTTATTCTTTCTCAGATTTATATCTCATTTTTTTTTTCCTGAGCTCAACTCTTTCAACATTTTATCTCCAGGAAAACCTTGTGAAGTAGATAAAATTGAGAGGCAGTAATTGGCCCAAATTTATTCTGTGTTTGAAGGTGGACTAGATCATTGATATTCTATCCTAGTCCGAGAGAAAAATAAAAAAAATAGATGAAAAATAAATTCAGTTGACCACTGATAAGTATGGAGTTAAAAATGTAATTAAATAATAAGGCCAGAAAGTCACTTCATAACTTTACAATCATATCTTCATTATCATTGCCAACATTCATTTAAAAGGTGTTTTAGGTATCAAACATCAAATTGGTGAAATCTTTTACGAACTGAAGGAAATGTTTGTTGTGAAGAGATTAATCTATCTTTTGTTCACCATAATTTACTCTAAAATTGGGATTTTTTGCAGCTATTAGGAAACAGCATGCTTTCCTGTATCAGTAATAAAACATACCTTGCATGCAATTTTCTGCCCACAGTGAATTATGCAGTTTATATGAATTCCTCTGGTAGAAATGGAAATTCTGATATAGCTTTCAGGCCACTGATGTAACTCTATAAAAGCTCTTCTTTAGTGTTCCTAAATAATAATATATTCTATTACAAACTTGGCCCTTTTATGACTTGTGGACTTCAACTCCCAGAATTCCTCAGCCAGCGTGTCTGGCTGAAGAATTCTGGGACTTGAAGTCCATGAGTCATAAAAGGGCTGAGTTTGAAGACCCCTGTTCTATTATTTTGTTTTTCTTTGGCATTAATAAACAGGCCATTTACAAATTATTCACTGTCAATTGTGGAAAATCCTATAGAAGGAATAGATATATAGATAGGGGAAAAATACTAAGGGAATGTGGTATTCTGCCTGGCTTTAAAATTAATAAGATGAAAACAACTACGTTGAAAACAAATGAGGATGGAAGACCAAAAATAATTATCTATACTCTCTGGGTTTAAGGTTGAGGAAAAAAGTGACATTTTTAGGTAGTAACATGACTAAGATGAATTGTATGTTATTATTTCAAAGTATGGAGTGAAATTAAGGAGGATTTATTAAGAGGGGAAAATTGCAATGATCAATGCTTGGAAGAATGTATGCAATAAAAAATGAATCTGTTACCTAGGTTGATGTTGTTGTTTTTATTTCCGACAATATCTGTTTTGAGAAATGATGCACCTTTTAAACGATGACAAAAAGATGTATCTAGATTTAAATGGCAGAGCAAGAAAACAAGAATTAAATATAAACTTCCTCAGGATGCAAAGGAAAGAGGAGGATTAGGACTCTCAGACTTTAAATTGTATTTTGCAGGCACAACATAGGAGAGCAAACCCATCAGGATAAGATTCAGCAGCTGTTACATTTGAAAGACAAAGACAGCAAAGTCCACATTCTGGATCAGGGGTGTCAAACTCGCAACGTCATGTGACATGTCGTGATGTATCGTGACTTTTTTTCCATTGCCGGCAATGGGGTGGGTGTGGTTTTGCTATGATGCATCCGGCCCGCAGGCCAGCAGTTTGACACCCGTGTTCTGGATAGAGAGGATCTCTGGTTTGAAAGAGGGGTAAAAGAGGCCATTTATGTTGCCATTGAGCAGCCTTCTCTCAACAGAGGGGGAAGGATAAGATACCACCTATCTTCCATTTACAACAGAATCCTTTCAGCAGTTCCAAGAAGATTCCACCCCCATTTGCACATGTGGCTCTGAGGGCACAGATAAACCACCAAGTGCCCTCAAGAGCTCTCAGGGAGAGTACTAACAACCAGATGACTGTCAAGAAATATGAACTTTCCAACCCGGTCCTCATCTTGTCAGAACTAATCTTTTCCTCTCCCTCACCATCCTCCCAGAACAGATGAAGCTTCTTGGATGAGAGCTGAAATGTCTTCTTCTTCTTCTTCCACAAAGGAAAAAAAAACCCAGTACAGTTACCTTTTGAAAAAGCATCTTCGGTACAACTATGACCTGGATGACTGAGAATCTTCACAGACACGTATTTTGCAGGTTGCTTTTGGTATGGATAAAATAATGAGTCTTGCTAAGAAAGAAGAGAAGGTTACAATTAGAAAGGCACAAATCTGAAGTTTGGGTAGCATGTATTTTTATGGTATGATGTGGTCAAAGTTAATGTAGATTTTAAAAATCATTAGGTCAGGAATGCTATAGTGTGAATATGAAAAACATACAAACCCAGATTGTGCATGAAAATATTATTATTGATTTCAGCACAAGAACCATTTTATATACAAGAATCAGCAAACAAAAAAAAAAAGTTACAATATCAGGGAAATGAAGAACATAATAATAATAATAATAATAATAATAATAATAATAATAATAATAATAATAATAATAATAATAATAATAATAATAATAATAATAATAATAATAATAATAATAATAATAATAAAGTTGGAAGGGATCTTGGAGGTCATCTAGTCCAACCCCCTGCTCAGGCATGAAAGATGAAACCAAGAGAACAATTGGCTGTAGAGGGATTTATTTTTCAATGGTTTTCATATGCACAGTTTAAAAATACGTTTAATAAGGATAAAAAGTTGCCAGGGATAGAAAACCCATAATGGGGTTTGAAACAAAATTATGTGCAAATGCTAAACACATAATTTCTAAAATGTATAAATGTTTGTTGAGATATGACATGGAAGAAGAACAAGTTAAAGACTGCATGACAAAATGGGCTACTTTTTTTTTGGGTTACAATGTACAGATGGATCAATGGGAAAGAATATAGTTAAAAGGATTGAAATGAACACTGTCATACAATTTCAGAGATGACTTTTATAAAATGATGTATTGCTGATATATGTCATCAGACAAATTGCCTAAGACACAAAAGGAAACAACAATGAGTTTTATAAAAACACTGGAAACTGTTTATGGACTTTTTACTGAAAGTGGATAAAAATGAACTGATGATTTCTGGATTTACTGATTAATAAGGTTAGAATATGAGGAGATAGGAACCATGTTATATAATTTTGGAGAGGGAAAATGGTTTTAAATTTTATTATTTATTTATAAAATTTATAGGCCACCCACCTTACCCTCAAGGTAACTCTGGGTGGCTTACAATCATAAAAATAAAAACTATTTAAACTAAAAGCATAAATAAGTTAGCATAAAATCCAGAACTTCACAGCCCAATTAGAAGAGGAGGAGGGCGGGAGCAGGATGGGTGGGAGGAGGAATCCATTGTTAATTGACCAATCACCTTCACTGTGATACTCCCCCATTGGAGCTCCAAGCTGTCTTTAGGATCTTCTGAAAGGTCATGAGGGTCAGGGCCAACCTCACACAGGGGGGAGGGGCAGGATGTTCCACATCTTAAATGTGTTTACAATGCTGTAAAGAAAATTGGAAGCTGCTTTCATAAGTATCCTTCCATTTCCTTTTTCTCTTTTTTCCTTTTTTATTGCTTTAACACTTTGTTTCTTTTTGCCTTTCTAACTCTTCCTTTATATCTTGCATTTATCTTTTTAATGTTGTAAAATAAACTTTCAATACAATGTATTAAAATTAAAGTTATATCTTACCACCTGCATTTTGAAATCGATGTCCATGCATTTCAGTGCACTTGCTGATACTTTTCTTGAGGTCCATTAGGTTCCTTGCACATTTCATTTTTTTAAAATTCTTTTTAATTCAATCAAACATTCAGTCAGAATAGAACTGGAAGGGACCTTGGAGGTCTTCTAGTCCACCCCCCTGCTCAAGCAGGAGACCCTATACCAGGGGTCTTCAAACTTGGTCCTTTTATGACTTGTGGACTTCAGTTCCCAGAATTCCTCAGCCAGGCGTCCCTGACTGAGGAATTCTGGGAGATGAAGTCCACAAGTCATAAAAGGGCCAGGTTTGAAGACCCCTGCCCTATACAATTTCAGACAAGCGACTGTCCAGCCTCTTCTTAAAAACCTCCAGTGATGAAGCCTCCACAACTTCTGAGGGCAAGCTGTTTCACTGGTTAATTGTTAATTAAAAAACTGGTTAATTAAAAAAGGGAGCCATCTAGCATGTGATAATGAACGGCTTTGGCCTTAAGAATAACCTTTATATAACCTCAAAGGCATCCCATAACTCAAGGTGACTCCTGCTACGATAATCAAAAGCAAGGTCAGGTAAACCAGCAGAGAGTATACTGGGAGAAGAGAAGGAATGCTGGAAGATACGCTGTTCAGTAAATCAGATCATGAAATAAAAACTGCAGGAAAGCTAAAACTACTTTCATTGAAATTGGCCATAACAACAGAAACTTGCAAGTCTGATTGTGGTCTACTGCTGACAATTTTTATACCCCAGTGAAGCAAGAAGATAACTTTCTGAGCTGTATCCAAATATTATCTTTTTTTTCCCCCTCAGGGTCTTGTATATTTCTGTAAAAGTCATCTTTTTTCCTCTCTACACAGGCTTACACCGACAACCATTTTAGAGCATGTTCATAATGTACTCTTAATTATGGAGTTCTTATTATTGATAACTAAAAAGATGATTGCTCAGGGGCAGAAATACTTGATTAAACTTTCTGTTCCGATATGTCAGGCCTATTAATTACCATGCTTGAAGAGATTTCTAAAAAAAAAACAAAAAACATGTTGGTTAAAGAAAAGGAAGTGGTACAGCTTTATTGGTAGTACAAGTGAGATGGGCACATCTTTTAAAATAATCAGACTTCTGGAAAACATGAGAGATTAATTCTGGAATGTGAGATAGAAATAAAATAAGTAAAGTGTTGAGCTGGATGGATAAATAGCAATAGCAGGTAGATTTATATACTGCTCCATAGTGCTTTAAAGCACTCTCTGAGCAGTTTATAGAGCCAGAATATTGACTCCAAGAATCTGGGTGCTCATTTTACTGAGTTCGGAGGGATGGAAGGCTGAGTCAACCTTGAGCCTGTCAGGATCGAACTCCAGGCTGTGGGCAGAGTTTGCAAGCCCACATGTACTGCACTTTAACCACTGCACAACTGGGGCTCAGTGTAAAATAAATGTATTCGCTAGAAAGAAAATAGTCAAAATTAATCAAATTCCAAAATTTACTGTCTGGTGAAAAAGGGTGGGAATACTTACTGCATTGACATGGGCCAAATTTATACTGACCTGCACATCCTTAGCTGCGATATTGAGGGTCAATTTGGTGCAGTAGTTAAGGCATCTGGCTGAAAACTGGGAAACCCTAAGTTTTAGTCCTGCCTTTGGAGCTGGGTAATCTTGGGCCTGTCACTTTCTCTCAGCCCTAGGAAAGAGGCAATGGCAAACCACTTCTGAAAATAATCTTGCCAAGAGAACTGCAGGGACTTGTCCAGGCAGTCTCCAGGAACTGGACATGATTGAAGGGAAGAAAATGTTATGAAGAACAACCAATGGTGGCCGGCAAAATAAAACCTGAGGAATCTGCGATGGCTGGGAATAATGGGAATGTGCAAATAGGCCTCCGTGAGGTCTATTGATGTCAAGAGGTCGCCCCGTCTGATGCCGGCCAGAATGGACTGGAGCGTCTGCATCTTGAACCTCTCGTACTTGACATGGGAATTGAGACCCTTGAGGTCCAGGATTGCTCTCCATCCTCCTGAGGACTTGGGGACCACAAAGAGGATGGAGTAGAAACCCTGCCCTCTTTGGGCAGTGGGAACCGGCTCTATGGCCCTTATGGCCAGAAGATGGCAAATGGCCTGTTGCATGAGCCTCTTTTTGTCCGTCCGCCGAGGCCTCGGGCAAGCTATGAATCGATCCGGGGGTACGGAGAGAAATGTTAGGGACAGACCGTCCTTGATCGTTCGGAGCACCCAGGAGTCTGTTGTAATGTTCTCCCAGTGGTCTGCAATGTCTTCGGAGCTTTAGGCCACGCTGAAGCGATCAGCGGCCTCCCGGGAAGCTCCGCTGCTCAGCTGATCATCGGAACGATCGCCGCTTGCCGTGTGTTTTTAAACTGCCTTGGGAAGATGTGTAGATCTTCCCAGGCTCTTAAAATTAATTTTGGCCTGATTTGGGGTGACTCCCCCCCCCCCACGGAGCCAGCCGGCCCGCTGATCGTCAGGAGACGATCGTGCTTTCCTGGCTTGTCTGGCTATCTGTAATAGCTGACAGCACCAACAACCCCAGGAAAGCTATAATATTTGCTGTAGCCACAGCAATATTATTAGTAAGAGAGTCCACAAATGGGAATACAACCTGCCTACAACAGAGGAGCCAACGAAGGAGCGTCCTGATGGGCTGAAGACTAAGTCGTAACTGGGTAGGATTCAGCCCAGCAGGAGGCGTGGAATAGAATAGAATAGAATTGGAAGGACCTTGGAGGTCTTCTAGTCCAACCCCCTGCTTAGGCAGGAAATCCTATGCCATTTCAGACAAATGGTTGTCCAATCTCTTCTTTAAAAAATTAAAATGACAGTAAACCCAGGCTGCCCTCGGAGACCTCTGAAGCAACCTTGGCAGCTCTAAGATGGGTGGACTTCAATTCCCAGAATTCCCCAGCCAGGCAAGCTGCTTGAGGAATTCTGGGAGTTGAAGTCCACCAAAGTAAATGCCAAGGTGCAGCACCACATCGGGCATCACAGGTGACAGAAGAGCCATGCTCCCTGGAGCAAATGCTGATTGTGGCCTCCCGCCAGGGGGCTTCAATGGCCGGAGGTGCTTGCAGCCCATTCCCCTCTGACAGCAGCAGGGGTGCCAGGTACTGCGTGACCCAGCCCACCTCAGCAGCCAATGCCACCATTTTCTTTCTTGCTCTTTGGACGCGACATTGGATGAAAGCTCCAGACAGATGCTTTGGAATACACTGAATTACACAGTACTGGTTTGCAATTCTATAAATTCTCTAAAAAAAACTGCCCTCCCCAGCTCCCTTACAACTCTGAATCACCTTTCTTGAAACTGAGTTTGAATATTTGTGTAGCACTAATCGTGTTACTCTGTCTTTGAATAATAGAACCACATGGATGCAATCAACAACTTGGGTGTTTCTTAGCTGATCATCTCATCCTACAATTCTCTTTTATCCAATTCCATTTTGCAAAGCATTAGTACCCCAAAGCAGAAAAAAAAATGGTATGTTCCCTTCTCTGGTCCTTGCTTCTGTATTTAGACTGCTTCTTTACCAGTGGGTTACATCATCCTTTGGATGTTTGACTAGATACCCCATTGTCATTCAGAGATATTCTGAGAGCCACTGTTGTGTATTGGTTAAGATGTTAGAGTATGAGAAGAGAGAACTAGGTTTATACACTCTTAGCCATGAAAGCACACTGGAGGACTATGGGCCTATCACCTTCTTAGTCCAATCTACCTTGCAGGATTATGGTTTGGGGGGTGGAACACTTGTATTGCATTTGATAGTGGAGCGCCTAACACCAGACATGTCACTGGAAGCCAAAATCATAAAACTACATCTCACTTATTATGGCTATGTTATGCAGGGGAATTCACTGGAGAAAACAATTATGCTTGGAAGAGTTAGAGATAAAAGTAAACCAGGCTGCCAAAGGACATGATGGCTGGACACCTTCAAAGCGGACACCAGCCAGAGCAGAGAACAACTCAAAAAAGAAGTGCAAGATTGGAAGATGTGGCGAGACCTGGCCCATAGTATTGGTGACGACTGAATGAATAACATCATCATATATTGCACTTTGATATAAGCAGATCTACGCACAATGAAAATTCTCCAGTTTTCTGTTTGTAACCTTGTATGAAAGAGCCAAAGCTGCCTTTTTTTTTCCCCCAGGAGAAAACTGGACTTTCTTGATTTTTCTATGAAGATGTTTCACTTCTCTTCCAAGAAGGTTCTTCAGCTCTGACTAAGATGGTGAGGAGTGGAAGGATAGACATTTAGTTATGCACTTTGGGATGAACACCCTTCGAATGGTGCAAGAGTATGAACGGATTTGTAGACAACATTGCAGATTCATTTGTGCTTTAGTGTGAGATTCAGACAACACAGACTCATCCCCAACAGCCTGCACCTGTCCTCAACAGTGAAGGGACACAGGGCAGAAAACATCCTGCAGCCAAGAAGGCTCCACACACATTTGCATGACTCAGGTGACCCTTAGGGCACAGGTAAATCTCCAAATGGTCCCAAGGACTTTCTAAAAGAATGCAAATGACCAGCTGTCTGCAAGGAGTATAAATCCTTCCACTCCCCACCATCCAGTCAGAGCTGAAGAAGCTTCTTGGATGAGAAGCAAAACATCTTCAAAGAAAAAACAAAGTCCAGTTGCCTCCTGAAAAACAAAAAAGCACCTTTGGGACAACCATGACCTGGATGACTGAGAATCTCCATAGACGGTGCACGATAGATCAATAATTTTTGAATCAACGTACCTCAAAGGTGCTAACTTAAAGAATGTGTCCAAAATTTGGCACCCATGACTCCAGTGACCCAAAGATGCTTTTTCACGAGGCAATTGGACTTTTTTTTCTTTTTTGAAGACGTTTCGCTTCTCATCCAAGAAGCTTCTTCAGCTCTGACTGGATGGTGGGGAATGGAAGGATTTATATGATATAAATCCTTCCACTCTCCACCATCCAGTCAGAGCTGAAGAAGCATCTTGGATGAGAAGCATCACATCTTCAAAGAAATATAAGAAAGTTCAGTTGCCTCGTAAAAAAGCATCTTTGGGATAACTATGACCTGGATGGCTGAGAATCTGCATAGACATGACTCCAGTGGGATTACAATTTGACAAAGTTGTGTTTCTTTAGTACCACTTTGATGCTTTGATCAGCCATGATCATGTGATCATCATTTCCAACACTCAATGGGGAAACCAGCAGTCATTTCCCTCCTGCTTTTTTGCCTGACCTTGATCATTCTGGTTTTCTCTGTAGGTAATAAATTATCTTTGAAATGATGACCCAATGACCCATGAGTTGTTTAATATCAAATAAAAGTACAAAATACAAAAAATACCGACACTATTCAGGCCATTTTGAGAAGAGTGTTTATATGCCAGCTTTTTCCTGGCTATATTTGAAAGCAATATTATCTCATGGTTTTTTTTTTTAATTTGCTCAATATTCCCTTCTGTTTTTCCTCCTAGACAGAACAAGAAGCTGAATAGAGATCACCGTATCATATTAAATTCATCAACTCTCATGGCAAACCTTGAATAACAAAAGCTCAATCCACCGAGTATACAACTAAAAATAGGAAGATTAAAAATGAGCTGGATATAGGTTGAACATTCTTGAAGGTAGACCGATAGAAATTTTGATCAGGGTTTTTTTCAGTGGGAGTCTTTCCTGAACATGTTTTATTCGGATTCCTGCCCAGCTGAGCTCAGAACCACTGGCTTTTCGAATTTGTCTTTGAGCTAAAGAAAATAACGGGGAGTAAATCACTGAATCTAATTTTTAAACTTTATATTATTTAAGAGTTTTACATAAGTTAAAGACAAACCTAAAGTAAAAGAAAGAAACGAAGAAGGTGCAAAAAGAAAAGAAACGGATTGGATATATATATGAATCCAATGTTTAACTGTTGCAGCCATTGCTTCAAACAATAACTATAAAGAAGGAATTATCAACTTGAAACCAATAGGTCTTATTCTCCCCTCTTTCTTGGGGCATTTTCTTCAGCCCAATAAAGTCACACTGTTGAAATTGCATACAAACTGCCAAATTATGGCACTTTTTAAATATTGCTCAGTTATGAATTTGATTAGTTTATAGTATAAGGTACAAAGAAAATACAAAAGGCACTTTTTAAATATAAAATCATCACCAAATAAGCCTATTCAGACTCCATGACATTTAATAATCTTATTTTCCTGTACCCCAGAAAGCCTAGATATTGTGGGTGAAGGGGCAAAAAAAAATCTTGCCTAGATACAATGGTGATGTCACCATTTTACCACCATGTTTTCTGAAATCCTTGGATGTCTAAATTAATCGATCAATCCATCCATCGGTCTTAAAAAGTGGAGCCAGCAGGTGCAAAATAACTAGTTATCCTTAATTTAAAGGGAAATAAAGCTAGTTTCAAGTAAATAAACTGAAAATTATCTATAATTATATTTGCTTCCAAAACAGAGGATATCTAGGGACCTTGATAACTTCATTGCATTCTGCAGCATTTTTTATCACCTCCAAGATGGCGTTTTTATGTCTTACACTCTTTCTGTTCTTTCTATTTTAAAAAAATCATTTTTTACTACTAAATCAAGTTCCTCTTTGATCCAGTGTTGCCCTCTTGTTCAACCCCTGGAAGATAAGTGTATGGTATAAGGGTTTTCAATTTTCTCCTTTTACTCTGAAGCATCCTTTTGCTTTTGAATCTGAAGCAGTGCACAGCCTTGTACTTATTACAGACACTTGTGCTCCTGAAAGCTTTAAAAGATAAACATTTTTTGAAATTAACAAGAAAAAAAGGCCCTCTTGAAATCATTTAAAGTCTCTAGAAATTCCTACAGTCTGTGGTCCTTCACAATGGCTTATAGTCCTGGGCAGTGGTTGGATTCAAATATGTGAACAACCGGTTCTCTGTGTGGATGCTGCTTCTGGAAGTCCATTCTGGGCCTGGGCAACAAAAAATTAGCTACCGGTTCTGCCAAACTGGTGCGAACTGGCTGAATCCTACCACTGGTCCTGGGGCTACATTCTGTGCAACCAGTATGATTCAGTTTCTTTAAATGTGACCAAGTTCTTTTGTTACATTTGTAAATTTTGCTGTTGACATAATCACGCTGGCAATATCTGTGCTCCTTTATCAGTGCAGATGACACATCTGTTCTGTGAGCTATACTGGCTACCAGTATGCTTCTGGGTTTCATTCTAGGTGCTGGTAATGACCTAGAAAGCCCTATTTTGTATGGGACAAGAATATTTGAAGGGCTACTTATCTTTGTTATACCTCTTCATCCCATCAGATTCAGCAGGAGGGGCATAATATAGATCCTGCTCACCAAGTAGTGTCATCTGATGGGATTTAGAAGGAGTGCCTTGTCTGCCGTGGTGCCCACACTTTGGAATATCTTCCCCAAAATTAGTCTTGACCCTATTGGCCTTTTGAAAGGATCTGAAGATGTCGCTTTGTTACTGTACTTGGGGATCCGGTGTAAGGTCTATTTGACTGAATGTGATATATGGATGGATGGTATTCTGTAGTTGATTATGATTATGTTTTTGTGTATTTTAATATGGCTTTTATAATAGCTTTAGTATGCTTTGGTTTTTATTTGTAGTTTGCTTATTGTTTTTGACTGTTGTGAGCAGCCCAGTGTTATGTATGTGAGATGGGTAACTAGATCGATCAATCAAGCAGTGAAATGGATATTTATAATAATAATAATAAAGTTGGAAGGGACCTTGGTGGTCATCTAGTCCAACTCCCCGCTCAGGCTGCTGTATTTCTGCTGTATTGTTGTTTTGCTTTGTATGTTTTAAACTCTGTTTTTTTTTTTAGGAGCGCTCTAGCCAATAATTGCAACAAATTCCATATCTACTGAACTATACAATAAAGTTCCATTTCTCAGAGATATATAGTATGGGAGAAAATAATTTTTTCGATGCATCTGGAGTTGGCATTTGAAATATTGAAGAAGAAGAAGAAGAAGAAGAAGAAGAAGAAGAAGAAGAAGAAGAAGAAGAAGAAGAAGAAGAAGAAGAAGAAGAAGAAGAAGAAGGAGGAGGAGGAGGAGGAGGAGGAGGAGGAGGAGGAGGAGGAGGAGGAGGAGGAGGAGAGGAGGAGGGGAGAGGAGGAGGAGGAGGAGGAGGAGGAGGAGGAGGAGGGGGAGAACTAATGTACAATATTTATAAACATTTTTTAAAAAATTATGTTTCTAATTTCAACTTTTAATCTGTCCTTTTTTCCTTCAAAAATCATACTTTCCCACTTAAAAAGTCATACTAATTTGCAGAAACCCTGAACTTGCCAGTTTTTTTTTTTAATCAGAGCATGCACTTTTCCTTGACTTCAGTTTCTTCATCTGTTTCCGTTGCTTATGACCCAAAGAGGAACTTCTGAGATTGCATTGCGATCAACAGTGTGCAACATCATATCATTTTGAGACGATCAAATTATGCTTATGGACATCTTGAGATATTATGTATTATGGGATCTGGTTAGTCAGTGGAGCATCTGGGCATGGTGGGACTGACCTTGAACTACATACAGTATCTCTGACATAATTTCTACTGGATCATACGTACTTACATCATTCCAAGGAAAGGAAAAGGAAGTTGTTTTAAACCTTACGACGTGAATGATGGAAATATTAAGAGAGCAAAAGATAAGTGAAACTGAGCATGGATTGAACAAAACTATTGGGTCTTTCCCTGGAAGTTAAAAATGACTTATACCGTAGTGAGATGAAAAGAAAGCTGTCAGAAAATAAGTTTGAACAAAATGATCAGCTTAGCAGAACAGAGCTCATCATATTTGCATGAGAGAAGGTAATCTTTTTAATTGTTCACTTGTCTTTAGCATCTGCTACTTCATCCCCCGGAAAGTAGACCTTAGGGAATGAAATGCGCCTTGTCCTTTGCAGCCAGTCCCTGCACTGCATTTCAAATAACATGATGATCTGTTTTTCTATTTGCCTGAGGCGAAACCAATCCAGGGATTAGGGGTATATCCCTAATACATCTAACTCACAGGTGTCAAACTTGATAGCGTAATGTGACATATCATGACGTATCATGACGTTTTTTGCCTTTGCTGAGCTGGGATGGGCGTGGCCTGTGCTTGACACATCCGGTCCACGGGCCACCAGTTTGACACCCCTGATACCCGAAGACCTCAAATATTTCTCTGACTCAAAAGCATAGGATGAAGCAAGTCAGATTGCTAGCCAGCCCCACCACAGGAAGCATTTGGGTCAAAACAACCCAATCCTTAAAACAGGGTCTTCAAACTTGGCCCTTTTATGACCTGTGGACTTCAACTCCACGCTGGCTGAGGAATTCTGGGAGTTGAAGTCCACAAGTCATAAAAGGGCCAGGTTTGAAGACCCCTGCCTTAAAACCATAATGATCCATTCCTAGCCGCAATATTTCAGACGCAAATGGAAGACCTAGGAAGCTCTAGTCATTAATGAAAAACTCCAAGGATGCAACTGAAATTAACTGGTAATTAAGCTTTATTCATCTCTGTCTGTTGGAACCATGACATCAGGAGGTGAAATAGAAAATGGGACCTTTTCTGAAAACTCTTTTCAGAAGAAAGGATGGTTCCCATTCTGGATGACCCTTCAAGACTGATTCTAGAGCCTTCAATGTAATTCTTAGTTTTACTGTACACAATGCTGTTTTATTTTTTATGTGTTTATAGTCAGTAACTGCCTCAAGAAGGAAGATGGCAGTCCCAGTGATATAATGAAACTTGGCCCTTGTATAGAATCTTGGCACATGCTAGCACTATGGATGTTACTTAGTTGGGTAATGAAATGTCTGCAAGAAAACCACCAAACTCAGAGAGCATCAGGACCTCACAGTTCAATCCTGAGCTACAAATATTTTATTCTATTGGTATCAACACATGTAAAAACAACAACAACACCTATGCTTCAATCATAATGCTATGACCACCATCTTGTTTTGCTCCTCCTCCCCAAGACAATAAAGTTAGGGGAACCCATGCTTAATATGCATGTTAAGGAATTTTCCAATGTTTTCTTCCAATGTTTTGTAATTATAATGCTCTTAGCAAATGTTTGGCTAGGATGTATCTTGAATCTGGTTGAAAATAAGTTCTTGGACTTCTCTTATATTTCTTCCCCATAGAGGATGTAATTGCTCTTAGGAATGGAGATAGTCTTATTGTGCTTCTCTCTTTTGTTCAAAATCTTTTTAGATGGCCTTAAATTAGGACCTCTGTATCCACAATAGTTTAATTTCAGATGAACATTTCTGCCACTTGTCATGTGACTTTGATTAACTCAACATTGCAGATAAGAGACTGAAAGATAGCTCATGTATTTGTCTGTAAAATTATATTTAAGCCATTGCCTTGGATTATTCTCTTAACTCATAGGTAACACCATCTGCTGCTCCAGACTAAAAAGTTCACAATTTTCCTCGAGTGAAAAATGTATATATTCCCAATGTGGGGAAACTGTGACCCTCCAGATGTTGCTGAAGTATCGTCTAAGCAACATCCTTCAGTATTGGCTAGAACTTCTTGGATTTGTAGTGTGTCCACATCTGGAAGGACATCTGTTGTGCTCCATCATTGCTGTAGTCTTTTAATTATAATTTGAAACTGAAGCTTCTAGTAAGCTACTGGTCCAAAAAAAAATGTTGCTAATGGTGACTGGTAGAGGACAGGAAGGCCTGTAGGAACGTTGTCTATGGGGTCGTGATGGGTCGGACACGACTTCACAACTAACAACAACAACAACAACAATGGTGACTGAATGGAAGTCAAAATTGGTCATATCCGAGGTCAGAGGAGGTCAGTTTCTTGGTTTCTTTTTTCTACAAAACTGTTTGAAGCAGAAGAACAAGCTTTGTTTTGAGAAGTGTTATACCTGAAGTATAACCCCATTGTCTAATTCTACAAATATATGAAAGCAAAGAAATGATTTTTTAAAAAATATCCCACACAGTATTGGCACCTTCCTTTCAGCTGAGCCTGTCAAGAGCACCAACTGCAATGGAATTTATTTTCCTCACATTCAATCCTTCATTTGTTTTCTAAAATCACCAAGCATCCTACACTATTCAGTTCTTTAGCATCTTTTTTTTTTCTGGTTTATGCGTCAATTTACCTATGGCTGGAACTTTAGATACAGAAGCTATATTAAAAATTCTGAGGTGTTTTTTTTTGCTGACAATGTATTTTAGAGCAAATTGTATTTTACCTTTTCTTTTGTGCATTTGGGGTACGTTCCTGTAAGAATTTAGTGCTTAATTTTAAACTGTCACCTTAAGAGGCTGCTTATCCTAGATTACTATGCAGGCATGGGTGTCCAGGGAGAAGAAAAAGAAAAGAAACAGAGGACAAAATGTGCATCATAACATTGTGATGCAAATTCAATCTGTTTTGTACATGTGTTGTGACATTGCATATATGTATATGAAGGGCAGTGTTTGTATTGCGATGTCAGAATGCTCCAGATTTGTGGATGTCATTGTATGTGGGTGTATAAATTGTTCTTATTGTCAGAAAAATTCTCCTTACTTCTAGGTTGGATCATTTTTTAACGGAACGTTCATTACTTTTTGTCTTACCCTCTGGTGCTTTGGAGAACAAGTTGGTCCTCTCTTCTCTGTGACAGCTCCTCAGGTACTAGAACAGGGGTCCCAAACCTCCCGTACGTGGACCAGTACTGGGCCACGGCATGCCAGCAATGGGTCCGCACAAACAAGCAGAGCCCCATCCGTGAGATGCAGGCAGCACACAAAACCACGCACCCTCCAGTCCATGGAAAAACCTCTCTCCACGGAACCGGTCCCTGGTGCCCAAAAGGTTGGGGACCTCTGTACTAGAAGACAGTTATCATGTCCCCCTTAATCCTTCTCTTCAATGTGCTAGACATAACTATGTCCCTCAACTGTTCATTATATGATTTACCCTACCGACTCTTTATTAAGAGGCATGGTGGCGCAGTGGTTAGAATGCAATACTACAGGCTAACTCACTGCTCACTCCAGGACTTTGATTCTGAGTGGCTCAAAGTTGACTCAGCCTTCCATCCTCCCAAAATCAGTAAAATGGGGACCCAGATTGTTGGGGGCAATATGCTGACTCTGCCTACTGATGTAAAGCACTATGAAGCAGTATATAAGTCTAAGTGCTATTGCTATGATCTTTGTTGCTCTTCTCTGCACACTTTCTAAGGTCTCAGCGTCTTTTTTTTATTATTATAGTGACCAGAACTATATGCAGCAATCAAATTATAAAGCAGGCACTATCACTTCTCATGATCTTGATGCTATCCCTCTGTTGATGCAGCCCAAGACTGCATTGGCTTTTTTGGCCACTACAGCACATTGCTGGCTCATACTTAAGTGATGGTCCCCTAGAACACCTAAATCCCTGTGGGTTGCAGATCCAGAATCCAAGATCCAATCGAGGCGCCATTTCAGATTGGACCGGGCTCTGAAAATTGTAAGGACTGATTTGAAATGTGTCTGACTGCATCTATCGATGTAGACGTTCATGTATGGAAGACCAATTTAAAATCTAAGGCATCACTACTCAGTCTGAAGCTTAGCTCTGGCATTCCAACTTAAATTGCTTCTTCCAATTGAAGATTGGAAAAATGTAAAGATGAATAAAACAATATCTTATATTTGGTCATTCCAAGACCTGTGTGTCTCCCTAAGCTAACCTACCTGCTTCCATTTAGCCAATCATGTAAATGTGTGAACTATGAAAGAAGGTATGATTGACTCCTGCTTTCTTTCTAGCAACCATTCACTGCTTCTTCAAGTCCCTTCAATTTGTAGTCTACCTCCCATCACCAAAATCCATACTGTAAACCAGGGATGTCCTACCTTGGCAACTTTAACAACTGTGGGCTTCAAAGCCCAGAATTCCATGCTTAAAGTTGGACTCCCCTGCTGTAAACATTTCACTGAACATTCTTTCTTGCATGTATATCCCTTTGCATAGTGTTCTGTTCGCAACGCAGACATGAAGACGAGGCAGTTGGTACAAAAGATGATCTTTATTGTGTACATGCACTGAACAGAAGCATGGAGAAGATTGAACAGAACTCTAACAGAATCAGGCAACAAGCCCTTTTATACTCCCCTTGCAAGGGGATGCTCAACCAATGGTTGCAGGCTATTCTCCCGCCTCGCGCATGCGCACGAGGCTGGAGACAGCCTGTCTGGGTCTGCCCGGGTCTCTACAACCGGTCCCGGGCAAACACGTGGTCTGCCCGGGTCTCTGCAGTTGTCCTGCAGGTTTCCTGAGCCTTGCTGATTGACTCAGCAAGGCCCAGGACACAACACATTGTTTCTTTCCTTTTGGTGAATACAAGCCTGTGTCTTCGTTATTTATTCTTAATCTGCATCACTGTAATGTTGATTAAATATATCTTTCTTCGGTTCAGTTCCTGTTATTTCGTGGGAGCTGTTCCCAGTCCTCAGATTTGCTAAAATAGCATTTATAGTCTTAGAATCAGTGTGAGTATTTAAGATCGGACCACTACAATGCTCTATCTTTCTGCATGGTTAGCTGAACAGCAAAGATAATAATTTGAACATTCAGTAAGACTATATGGTGCCACATGAATGCAGTTGGACAGTTTCAAATATTTCTTTTATAAAGACAATAGAGTATTGATGGAGGTTTTGCTTTAGATTCAGTGGGTCAAGAGTCAGCCTGGACCTTAGTCTAAAATCCATATATAGTAGCCTCCGTCAATGAATTAAAATTCATATCGGATATTGAAGGATTGGGATGCGTACAGTGCTATTTAGGCACTTTTAAAATTTGACATCAATTTAATAGAATACATTTTTTTTCTATAATGATCATATCTAATAAGAGAGTGCCTCTAATTTGCATGCCATTAGTGTAATATTTCAGTAATCACTGGTAATTATGAGCCTAAGCTATTACATTTGAAATACAATTCCATATTTAATATAAGAAATGTTCTCTTGTGAACGGTTTCTGACTTTAATTTTCTTTGTGTGGTTTATCTGTGTCATTCACCTCTCAGTTTTGGAACAGACTCTTTGTGTGTCAAAAACAGATTGAGTGGTCTTTTCTATATACGCTTCCTTGATCATTGTCTCTCCACAGCTTTTCAAAAAAATGACACCTTGGCTCAAAAAAGTTTTCAGAGCTCAGCTCCTCTTTGAAATTTTAGACTTTTTGTAATAAACTCCTATGTGATAGGGAAAAATATGTATTTGTTAGGTTACTTCAGTTTAAAACTGGAAAACACTTATACTAAATTGATGGAAAACATGGAGGAGGAGGAGGAGGAGGAGGAAGAGACAATACAGATATTAGTTTCTAATTTTCCCTGTTATCTAATGCAGAGGTCCCCAACCTTGGCAACTTTAAGACTTGTGGATTTCAACCTGATCTAATGTACAATATTTATAAACTTTTTTTTTAAAAAAAATGTCTTTCTGATTTCAACTTTTAAGCTGTTATTTTTTCCTTTAAAAACCATACTTTCCCCCTAAAAAAGTCATACCAATTTGCAGAAGTCCTGATTCTGCCAAATTTTGAATCCGAGTCTGCACATCACTGACCTGACTTAAAACAGCCACATAAATACTGCGAAGTAGTCCCACTGTGGATGGCAGTGATGAAGTCTAGTAAATGCTGAAACACTATATTGCACTTACACAGCCTTAAACTTCACAGAAGCCATAATTACTATTGTTCATTCATGAAATATTTAACATTTCAATAAGTTCCTAATGAAGGAGAAATCACCTTTCCAGGGCAGCATGTAAAATCTAGCCGTGTACTTTAGTTGATTTCTATCAACTGGAAACTATTCCAAATGCAATTACATGGCAATGATGACAATTATAAATTACTCCGGCCATTTAATATAGCAGCCAATGCCACCTTATATTTGATTTAAGTGAAATAATATTTTAATAACATGCTTTCTATTTTTCCCTCATGGAAACATTTTTTTTTTAAAGTAAGAGGAAGAAAATTAAAGAAAATAAAAATTATTAGGGAATTAGTTTAGGGATAATCTGAAGCCTATCCACGAACCCATTAGTGATCCATGGGCCATAGGTTAAGAATCACTGGAATAGGTGCTAAATAAAATGAGAAACAACCTGGGATTTTGAAATCTCTTACAGATTGATGGCCCCAAAATAAAGAATGTTTGTACTACATGATGGTCTTCAGACATCTAGGACTACAATTCCCATTAGCATGACCTATAGCTAATGATTGATAATAGGAGAAGCTGTATGAAGAGAAATGGGGGGTACTGAACTGGATAGAAAGCTGAGATAGAAAACAGCTTCTCAGAAGCAACATGAAAAATTACAGTCGCCAAATGTTGCCTTAATTACCAGGGTCAAAAGTGAAAAATGACAGAAAACTGAGTTCCAATGCAATGCAAGAAAGATTGCTACAAAACAGCCTTGTGATTCTATCCCAACCAAGGAGAAGTTGTGATTGATTAAATGATATGTTCATCTTCATGCCACAAGCACTGGGGAGAAATAATTCAAATCTGCCTTGTAACTTGAAGGAGACTACCTAATGTAAACACAATTATTCTCTCTCTTAGCTGTTCATGAACACAGCCAAGGAGCAACTGTGGCTTGAGTGGTTGGGATGCTGGGCAGGAGGTTAGCAAGCCTGCGTTCAAGACCTGAGACCTGCCATGAGGTGGGGTTGAGCTCTTGTCCTTTGCTCCAGCTCCTCCAGGAACATGAAAGGAGCCCCCAAGTGGGCATCCCCAGGGCAATGGTGATGTCACTGGCTAATCCTTTAGATCCAGGAGATCCTCGGTACTTCTGGCACGAGTGCAAAAACAAAAGACAAAAACGAACACAGTCAAAAGCAGTGATGTGCCCAATTAAATATGGTTAAGCATGACTAAATTACAGGCCATCTAACAGCTTCTGAAATAGAGTTTATGACCTTTGAGAAAGTTTGATAGAGAAGATCAACTCAGCAGTCACAAAGAAGGCATTCAGACATTTGGGATAAATCAATAAGAGGCTGGAGGGAAAAGGAACTTGTGACACTTCTGATGTTGCTAAAATAAAGCTTCCAGCATTCTTCATCATTGGCCATGCTTTCTATAGAAATTGGACTCATAGTTTAGCAAAATCTGGAACGCCACAGCTTATCTACCTCTAGTCTGGATTGTTTCTTCTGAATCTATGCTCAACTTCATTATTGCTTTTGTTCTTTAAGCTTCTCTCTTTTTGTAGATCTCATCAGTTCCATCCAATCAAAACTTTCTTGGTCTTTCTCCTCTTCTCAGTCCAAGGCACTCAATATAATAATACATTATTGATTAATCAGTCGAGCATATAAAATCATGAGCAAGTTTTGAGATGCTCAACTGTAAAATACAATAAAATGAGGCTAGTGAGATACTGTGAAATGAGGTAAAATAGACCCTGGTGAGATAGAATAAGTAAGGTAAGATAAAGATAAATGAGTAAAACAAAACAGTATAAGATAAAATGGCATGCAAGGCTGTATAATGTTGTCAGTCGCCTGGACTTGCCTATGTCTGAATTGGTTGATTATATAAATTTGTATAATAAATAATAATAAAATAAAATGAATATTAACGTTCAAATCAATGTGTTTTGGGTTGAATTCATTACCTTTACAGGCAATCCCAATGTGTTCTCTAAAATGTGTTCTCTGTTACACAGACATGGAGGAAAAACTTAACAATTCTAGTGACTACATATATATTTGTAGAAATAAGATAATCTTTGGTTAGGGACCCAGTGCATGATTCCCTCAAGTAGTGTCTATAAGTACTGGGCTCTTGCTGAGGTATATAATTGACAAGTGAACAGGACATGTCTTCTATTTTGATGCTTCACAAATATATGTTCTCTCAAAAGATAGCACATGTTAGACTATAGCAGGGGTAGGCAACCTTGGCTCTTTTATGACTCGTGGACTTCAACTCCCAGAATTCCTGAGCCAGCTCAGGAAGTTGAAGTCCACGAGTCATAAAAGAGCCAAGGTTGCCTACCCCTGGACTATAGAATCCAGCTGCTCAAATCTTGCTATCCTGTGATATTGAATCAAATCCCTTGTCAAGTAGTTTCCTCCCTTTCTATAATTTGTTCTGTCTTTGATCCTTATTGATTCTCTATATTGGACCAAACCACCCCAATGTTACCAGTAAAGAAGCATATTTGTATCTCAGGGTTAAAATGAGGGGTCCTTGGTACTCTCTGAACTTGGTTGTGCTAGTTTAGGACCCCTCGTTTCAACCTTGATCTACCAATATTTTCTTTTATTGGTATCACATATTGGTGTCAAATACTTCAGAAAGTGACTAGCACTGATGATGTTACCTAGTTTGGGTAATGAAACGTCTGCAAGAAAACACTAAGGACCCTTCATCCCAATGTTATTATGGCATTACTGGTCCCTGGCCATAATGGCCAATTTAGATGACAATATCTGGCTCAATATACTGTGGAGAAGATACATTAATATTCTCTTATCTTTTTCAGGAGGCTTGGATTACTGCCTTTTCATTTTGGAAAAAAACCCCTAAGGTACTTTTCTCCTGGAAATGGTCCCCTCGAGTATTACTTTATTATTGCTTCCTCTCCCCCCTTTCCATTTTAAAATTGGCCTGCTAGAAGGATACCTGACTTCAGTGAAATAAGAATTCATTTTCATCTAGCAATTTATTTGAATGACCATAGATTTTTAAAACAAAACTCTGTCCCAAGTTCAGGGAATGATTCCTTGCCCTCTTGCGACGACATCATTACTAACTGTGAGACCATTAATTAGCCTGCTTGGGTGTTCGTGGGGTGAAAGGAAGATCTCACCTGTTAATGTTACATATTGACTGAGCAGCGTGGTGGCCTAGTGGCGAAGACACTCGCTTCCCACTCAAAAGGTTGAAAGTTCAATTCTAGGTAGAAACAGATGTTTCTCTCTCAGGGTACAAAGAGAAAATATCTGCTGAGATGTCAGGAAGGGCATCGAACTAGTAAATACTTAGTTCCATTCAGTTGCCTGAATCTACCCCAAATTGCAAGGTCATAAAAAGAATATATATCTCTGTCTGTCTGTCTGTCTGTCTGTCTGTCTGTCTGTCTGTCTGTCTGTCTGTCTGTCTATCTGTCTATCTATCTATCTATCTATCTATCTATCTATCTATCTATCTATCTATCTATCCTGATTGAAATGGGAAAATAATCATATCGTTTATAGTTTGGCAACCCCATATATACTTCCATTTTATTTCAGCCAAGTATTCTTTTGCTAATCCAGAGTTTAGTGGGCCAAACCTTTCTGTGTCTTTGGGATTTTTTAGGAGATGGTCAGTTCAGATCACATTATCCCGAAAGAACATTTTTTGTCCACTGGAGGGCTCCCATATTTCTAATCTCTCTCTCTGGTAAAATATCTAAGAATGAAAAGGACGTGTTAATGAACAACTTCTCCTGTATCTGGCTAAAAAGAAAGAATGCCTAATTTTTGGTAACTCTTGTTTATTTTTCAAAATGGAAGGGGGAAAGCTGCAGGAGAAACTAAAGAAATGGGGAAAATTCCTTTCTGTATGTCTTCAGGGAGCACATAGCAGAACACTTCAGAAGCTAATCTGCCTATGGCTGTAATATTTCATTAGAGCTTTTATCATATGCATATTTTAAGGTAAAATATAGCATGAAACTGAGTCGTAGAATGCATATTTCTTGAAAGAAATAGAGAGTAAAATGGATGCAGTTTTAAAATTGTGTATTGATTTAGAGATGTGAGGGATAAATTCATGTGAGACAAATTGAAAATAAATGAGTTTGCGGACTGTGGATCAGCCAACATCTGCTTTGCATCATCAAGTCAGTCTGGATGGTTGATATGATTTGACTGAGAATTTGAATAAATCTGATTCAATTCAATGTTTCAATCTAAAAAAGCTGAATTAGATTAGTTCAGCTCTTTATCTGATTTTTCAAACTAATTCAGGAAGAAAAGGACTTTTCCTCATTCAGCGCAATTCAACTTCCTTATGGAGTTCAATAATTCGATCTGAAAACTTATTCAGATGTGCTCGGAACGGAATCTCTGGATCAATACTTTCCTCAATCCCAATAAATATACCACTTTAATTACAGCTCAAGTAACCTATAACATTTTTCTTAGTGACTCAGAGAAACAGTGATGGAAGAATGCAATACAGGTAGTCTTCAACTTACAGCAGTTCATTTAGTGACTGTTCAAAGTTACAATAGCACTGAAAAAAGTGACTTATGACTGTTTTTCATGCTTACGACCGTTGCAGCATCCCCATGGTCACATGATCAAATTTTGGCCATTTGGTAACTGGTTCATATTTATGACAGTTGCAGTATCCTAAGGTCACATGATCCCATTTTGAGACTTTCTGACATGCAAAGTCAATGGGGGAAGCCAGATTCACTTAACAACTGTGTTACTAACTTAACGACTGCAGTGATTTGCTTAACAACTGTGGTAAGAAAGGTCATAAAATGGGGGGCAAAACTAACTTAAAAACTGCCTTGCTGTCTCACCTAGCAACAGAAATTTTGGGCTCAATTGTGGTCGTAAGTCGAGGACTACCTGTAATAGACACAGCTTAGTGTCATGTGGTGTTTATAGAGCTGTGTTAGTTGGGAAGATCAGGAGTTATTAGATTGTTCTTGGGAAAATCTTTCTTGAAAATTTATTTTATTTATTTGCAATAGTGGCGAATAGCTGTAGCTCGGATATAGGATGAGGATGAAGGTTTGTTCTTTGAGCTTGTGGGTTGGTTTCTGAACATTTCATTACCAGGCTAGGTAACGTCTCCAGCGGCGTTTGGCAGATGACTGTGTCCGTGTTCTTCTGTTTATAAGGGCTTCAGGTGTGGGTGTGTCAAGTGAGGGTCTTGTGATGAGTCAGGTGAGTCATCAGAGAGAAGCTTGTGATGGGTCTTGTGATCGGGAGGTTACTTCAAGTCAGGATCGTTGGAAGGTGTGAATTATCAGGGTCTTGTGATGGGGAAATTAAATTACATTACAAGGTGAACTATGGAGGAGGGGGAGAGGGGGCTTGCATGGGTTGGTTGTGGGTTGGTGCTGTCTCCTGTTGGATGTGCGATTGATTTGGATTCTGAGGGGTTCATAGGCTGGTTGTAGATCAACATGTTATCAACGCTGCTAGCATCGGATGTTTTTGCATTGACAACAGATGGAAATGTAGCCATCTTTTATCTTTTGCTTTTAGAGTTAGATGATGCTGGGAGGGGGGTGTGTGTGAACGAGAGACCAGCTAGTCATAACAACAACCTAGCGTGAGAAACAAGGTTATTGTAACCAGAGCTGATAAAGAATTGGCGGGCTGGAGAACTGGAGAGGAAGCCCGCACTTCAAGCTAATTGGGGAATGTGATTTATGACTGTTAATTGGAGGCGGGAATTGTGCTTTGATACTATGTGCTCAGGGGAAGGGAATTTAGTTTTTGGCTTTGATTATGCAGTGCCGATGTTATGCTGCTCAAAATAAAGATTCTTTAAGGTAAACAATGCCTCAAAGTTCTTTTGAAGAGTTTCATCTGTCAGAACCATGACACATGTCTGTTGATGGAATTGCTTCTGGAGTGCCAGGCTTCGATGAACTCATGGCGGGTGTCTATATCATTTTAGACAAGGAGTTGTCCAATCTCTTCTTAAAACTCTCCAGTGTTGGAGCACCCACAACTTCTGGAGGCAAGTCGTTCCACTGATTAATTGTTCTAACTGTCAGGAAATTTCTCCTTAGTTCTAGGTTATATGTAACAGTGTTCTGTGTGTCTCGATGTATCATCATGCTGGTGACATGACCACAGAAGCATCTTCAGACAATGCTAGTCGGACACGATTAGACAGGGCAAACCTTTACCTTTACTTTTAAGCAAAAAAGACAGCCTCAAAATCAATCAGTAAGTTCTAAGGTCGATTAAGTCATGACCCAGGGTTTCCTCGGTTCAACCTTGACATCTTATTTAGCACATTTATTGTTATTCCTACCCGTTGGAATTTACCATAGCAAAATAGAATGTTTAAAACAATATACATTTTTTCTAAGTCCCTTGTTGCCGAATGACACAGGAGCAGAATCCAGGATGCATTTGTTATTGTCACTAACAATTTTCTAATGCCAGCTTATCAGTGCCCCTTATTAATACTTGCTCTATCATAATTTAGCTCTAGGTGTTCATTTGTTCATGAAAGCAGCTATTAAAGTATCTTTGTAGACATCTTTGTCTATCAGTCAGTGACAAAACTTAAATGCATTAACATTAGCAGAGTAACTGTGGAATTCAATTAACTTATTAATAAGACATCAAGGTATTTTAGAGCTTGCTGTGGGATGTGATCTATTCAGATAAATCTTCTGGAGTATGTAAGTGGCAAGTAAAATAAATCTCCCTGTGACTGACATTGAAAATACAAAATGTTGGCATTGTTAATTAATTTGAGAAGTGATTGGTCTGAAAAGGTGGGAACCGATGTAGTACACAAACCAAAACCTGTAAAACAAAATAAAGCAATCAAATCAAACAGACTTGTAGAAGGCTATGGAAAACTGCAGATAGCCAAGAAAACAGAAAAAAATGGAGCTTTAGAACAAATCAATCAAGGCAGAATTCTCATTCAAGGCACAAATGACCAGGCTCAAATTGTCATATTCTGGATACATTATGTGACGATGATAATACAGGGAAATTCCTGACAGTGAGAACAATTAATGAGTGGAATGAGTTGCCTCCAGAAGTTGTCGGTGCTCCAGTACTGGAAGTTTTTAAGAAGAGATTGGATAACCATTTGTCTGAAATGGTATAGGGTTTCCTGCTTGAGCAGGGGGCTGGACTACAAGACCTCCAAGGTCCCTTCCAACACTGTTATTCTGTTAGAGAAGAGGACAACCTGCAACAAGGTAGATGGACTCAGTTATAGTGGATGGGTGCAGTTTTGGAAGACTGAAAGAGCCAGGCTGGGGAGAAACCTCAACCCGTAGGCGTGTGGTTTCTTATGGAACTTTCCACAACTCCAAAGGCCTGCTAAGACCTGAACTTTATTTCTGTCATTTTGGCATAAAAAACTTTTTGTCCAATCATCAGAATTTTTCAGAATCCTGATCAACAATACTATTGAATGTCTGGCGTTGAAAGCCCACTTTTGATTTTTTGAGGTTGTGTCCTGGAACCAGCTTACAGATCACTATTTACTTATTTATTTATTTATTAAATTTATATACTGCCCATCTCTGGACAGCGTTTGGGGTGACTCTAGGCAAGCATATAGCAATAGACTTACTGTATATACCACTTCATAGAGCTATACAGTCCTCTCTATGATGTTTACAGAGTTAGCATATTGTCCCCATCAATCTAGGTCCTCAGTTTACTGACCTCGGAAGGATGGAAGGCTGAGTCAACTTTGAGCCAGGCAGAATCGAACTCCTTGTAGTCGGCAGAATTAGCCTGCAATACTGCATTCTAACCATCACGGCTCTAATATACCTCAGTTATGCCTCAACATCAAACTTTCCCTTGTCTTGACATATGTTATACATCTGATTTTAAATCAAGTTGAGGAAGATATTAAGGACAGTAAAACTGCATGATCTTTGTATATATTTTCAAGCCCCAGTGACGACCAACAGATGAATTGCAAACTGCTTCAAACTACTGAAGAATTTGATCTGGGAAGTTTTTCGTTCTCGCAACAGCTCGGTATATTTGGTGCTAAAATCCTGCACTTCAGTTAAGGATGACATCTGACTCAATTTCACCCAGTTCTGCTTTTAATTTCTTTAAAGCAATTTCTTCCCCAACATCATTTAAATATTAATAGTTAGAAAAATAGTTAGAAAAAAATTAACACAGCATTTTTACATACACATGTTTGAACACATACAGATACACATAAACACACAAATTTCTAACTACAAGTCACTGGAAGATTTTAATCAGAGCTTAAGAACCAACAGGTTTTTGGGTTTTTTTGAGATTTATTGCCTCCACACAGACATTTCCCATCTCTGATTCTGTTTCTCTGATTCTACGTTACTTAAGCAATTTCCTCTAATAAATAGAATAATTAAGCAATAGCAATGACTATCTCCACATTTCTCTAAAACAATGCACTAAATAAATAAATAGTAATAACACTGCTGCTGATTGTCACTGGAGTTTTGGAACCGAATTACAGATATGAGGAAAACCAATCTTTTATTCACTGTACAATATAATCTTCTCAGCTGGCTTTCTAGATCTCTTATTTTGCATCGTTATTACTTCCACTGTTGATACCAAAAGGAAGAATAAATTATTAATCACATTTTCAGTGCCGATAGGAATTTGAAGGATTTCAGATTCCCGACCGAGTTCTAAGAGATCTTTCTACTGTGGATGACTTATTAATGACTATCATTATTATAGAATTGCCCCCCTTTTAAAAAAAAAAAAAGCATGAATTTTCAGTTGCACTAAAATTTTAAACACCCACCTAGTTTATTAATAAAATACAGATTGAGAAGAGTTCAGGGGATGACAATGTACAAAGGGAAAACATCTTTTATTTAAAGCAAAGGAATTTATGTAATTTTAATTTCATTATAAAAGCATGCATTTGGCGAAGGACCACGCTCAAATGCATCTCCAGTAGATCATAACATTTCAAGTACTAATACTTTTTTTTTCTGGCGCAACCTACCAATGAAATAATAATGACAACAAGAATAATCATGCAGCTCCTGTTAATAAAAGTTCAATTAAAATAATGCTTTGTTTTGTTTTAAAGAGGAGAAATTAAACTTCAGTATATTCTTAGTAGCTTTTTTCCCCTTTACTCCTGTTTATTGTAAGTGTAATGTGACAGGTATGTGAATACAGATTTATATATTTATCATCTGGAAGAAAATAATTATGATAAAAGGATAAATGAAGGTAAGGAGATGACAATTTTTTTTACAAGCTGCACAGTAGCAAACTAGCTCTTTTCTCCTGTAATGTTTTCAACATGGAGCCATAATAATGTGTTTATTGTGGAATTTTTGGTGCACTCTGAGGCTGGTAGTTTTCTTGCAGAAGTTTCATTATCAGTGCACTGATGATGTTACCTAATTTGGTAATGAAACTTTTGCAAAACCACCAAGCTCAGAGAGCACCAAGGAGCCTACAGTTCAACCCTGAGCTTCTATCAATAACATGTTTCTTTCCCATGTTGCTTGGATTAGAAAACAAACTAATGAGATAGGACAGAGTTAACAGTTAGAACATCTTGAACATTTTTCTGCGTTTTACAGGTTAATCGCTTCTACCACTAATGTAATTATAATTATGAACAAACCTTGTTTTGAACTCACAAGAATTCTACAAAGGTGGACCCTCATCCAAAGTTTTTTTTAAAAAAAAAATCTTAATAATAATGATGATGATAAATGATTCAAACTGCTGACTGTGCAAAGAGGCAGAAGAAATAGTAGATAATGTACTCAGCTCATGCAATAAGATTACACAAACTGATCATAAACAACACCCTAACACAAATGATTTATTGGAACATCTGTAAAAATTATTATGTGCCGGTAATGAAAAATTGGTGGGGACATAGAGTTGAAAATGAGCTTTGCAGGATTTCCAAATACAAACTGATAAAAGCTTGGCTCATGAAACACCAGATTTAAGTGTGGTTGAAAAGAAGACAGTGTGGATAATTAATGTGGCAATGCAGGAGAGAATAGAATGGAAGACAAAGAATTGGAGAAGATCACAGAATATCAGAATACAGAATCACAGAATTGGAAGGCACCTTGGTGATCTTCTAGTCCAGTGGTCCCCAACCTTTTGGGCACCAGGGACCGGTTCCATGGAGAAAGGTTTTTCCACGGACCGGAGAGTGTGTGGTTTTGTGTGCTGCCTGCATCCCGCGGATGGGGCTTTGCTTGTTTGTGTGTACCAGTTGCTGGCATGCCGCAGCCCGGTACTGGTCCACGGGGGTTGGGGACCCCTGTTCTAGTTCAACCTCCTGCTCAGGCAGGAGACCCTATACCAGGGCTAGGCAACCTTGGCTCTTTTATGACTTGTGGACTTCAATACCCAGAATTCCTGAACCAGCCATGCTGACTCAGGAATTCTGGGAGTTGAAGTCCACAAGTCATAAAAGAGCCAAGGTTGCCTACCCCTGCCCTATACCATTCTAGACAAATGGCTGTCCAATCTCTTTTTAATTTATTGATTATTTATTCCACCTGAAGGCAATGAACATTGTAATAAGCAAGTCTTTCCCCCCTCTCTTGGGATCATGGGAATAGCTTTCAAAAAGAAAAATATTTAAATTGACCAATAAATACTTGGGGCAACTTGGACATGAAGTTTCTAGGTGATTCCTACAATACGTATTTAGCATTGGGCTAATCATGGGGAAATTCAGTCTGGCATGTGCATTCCTGTGGATGTTGCTATTGTTAAATCTGTTAATTCTTTCTTTAGAGAAATGGATTAATAAGCAAGATTGCTGATTAGAGTCCCCACATGAGGTGACCTGATATATAGAGGAAGAGGTTTATGCCATGGCTCTTCCCAACTCAGTTTTTACAGATACTGGGCTGGCATGGGTGCCACTCATGTTTCCTAGGTAACAGATGAAAATCATGACCTTGGTTAGCACATCACGAGAACCTAGCAAATGATAATGTTGACAATACAACAATGGACTCGCAACAGTATTTTCTAATTAAGAAAACTCTGAAGCTTTGGGCAAAAATATGAAGACATGTCAAAGTCTCATGCCTGATAATATTCTGAGATCTGGATTTCAGAGTTATTTCAAAAGTCTAAGTAGATGTTTGCTGAAGAATAACCTTGAATTTCTTTGTTCATTCTCTGGCCGGGGCAGATCATCTCCCATAGCACGTCTTTTTAGCACTTTCATGCCCACCTTCCTTTTGTTCTTTTTTTTTTTTAATTGAGTAGTCCACAATACTTATTCAGATCCCTTTTATTTTTTGACATCCCTGACACTTTTGGTTTGGCTACTTGTCAATATATCAGCAGTATGGATTTTTTTCCTACTTTGAAGTTCAAGAGGTGAAAACTGACATTTTGAAGAACACTTTTGAAATGTCAAGCCGGTCTTGTCATGAGTTTTGCAGTAGCATTTTTCCTTATTTACTACAAATGGATCTTTAAAACTAAATGAACTGCTTTCATTAGTCCTGTGGTGGACATTACCTTGATAAATTGCATAACCGGAGAACAAAGATTTATACTGCTTCTGATCTGCGATGAATCCATGTATAAAACAAATGGGCAAAAACATTTAGTCCACTATAGTACTACACTTTTTTTTTCATAAAATAGTAGTTTTGGGAGGGACCACAAGTTGAACCTTCAAAAGAATCTACACTGAAGCATCGCTGCAGAGGAATATCTAGCTTTGCTTAAAATGGTTTTTGAAGAAAAGCCTACTAACTCTTTGAGTAATAATTCTACTATAGAACTGCTCTTATTGTTAGCCAGTTCTGTTTTATATTCAGTTGCAATCTGTTTTCGATAACTCAGAATTCATTTTTTTTGTGTCCTTTACTTTGGAACAGCGGAGAAAAAGGTCTTTGGTTTGCCTTTCTTTTAGGTACTGAATGTTTTCTTTTCTTTCTCTCTGAAATAAAAACTAATCTCTTCTTAGATGATTAGAAACTAATCAATGAGAGAAGCAACCTAGAACTAAGGAGAAATGTCCAAACGGTGAGAAAAATTAGCCAGTTCCTTCAGAAGTTGTGGGTGCTCCATCACTGGAGACTTTTAAGAAGAGACTGGACAGCCACTTGTCTGGAATGGTATAGGCCAGAGGTAGGCAACCTTGGCTCTTTTATGACTCGTGGCCTTCAACTCCCAGAATTCCTGAGCCAGCCATGCTGAGGGGAAAGGGAGAGGTTTCCAAGCTGAGCCATGCTGGCTCAGGAATTCTGGGAGTTGAAGGCCACGAGTCATAAAGTGGCCTAAGCCTAGGCCAGAGGTAGGTAACCTTGGCACTTTTATGACTTGTGGACTTCAACTCCCAGAATTCCTGAGCCAGCCATGCTGAGGGGAAAGGGAGAGGTTTCCAAGCTGAGCCATGCTGGCTCAGGAATTCTGGGAGTTGAAGGCCACGAGTCATAAAGCGGCCTAGGCCTAGGCCAGAGGTAGGTAACCTTGGCACTTTTATGACTCGTGGACTTCAACTCCCAGAATTCCTGAGCCAGCCATGCTGAGGGGAAAGGGAAAGGTTTCCAAGCTGAGCCATGCTGGCTCAGGAATTCTGGGAGTTGAAGGCCACGAGTCATAAAGTGGCCTAGGCCTAGGCCAGAGGTAGGTAACCTTGGCACTTTTATGACTTGTGGACTTCAACTCCCAGAATTCCTGAGCCAGCCATGCTGAGGGGAAAGGGAGAGGTTTCCAAGCTGAGCCATGCTGGCTCAGGAATTCTGGGAGTTGAAGTCCACGAGTCATAAAAGAGCCAAGGTTGCCTACCCCTGGTGTAGGGTCTCCTGCGTGAGACTAGAAGAATTCTAAGGTCCCTTCCAACTCTGTACTTCTGCTCTTCTCTCTCCCCCCCCCCTACACCTCACAGTGTTATAGACTAGTGGTCTTGGCTCACTACAACTCCTAGGTCAAGACTAGTTAGAAAGAGTTGGATCTCCAGTCATCTTAATGGGAAGGAACAACTTTCTGGTCTGTCTTCAAGTTTTGAACTTTTCTTGGCTCTAGAAAATATTGGTATAGCATTATAGGGTACTATTCTTCCTTTTCTTTCCTTTCTCTCTCTCCCCACCCCCCGACACCCCACAGTCTTGTGCCAGACTCTGTTATCTTGCTTCATTTACTTCTCTGGTAGCATCATCCAATTAATCTCCTTAGGACATTGGTTCCATACCAATGAGCCTACAAAAAAAACCTCTCTAAACTGCCTGCCTGGTGAATATCCATTCTGTCTATTCTTTCTGAACAATATAATGATGCTGTATTTCCCACCTCTGCTGACTCATGCAAAAAATCTCTCTTGCATGCTGATCAGGAGAAGCAATCATTCAGGTCATTTGATTTTAATGTGCGCTTCACAATATTGTTAACCTTTCAGCATTCATTGACTGCATTCCTTTATTGCAGCTCAAATTGGCTGTACAAGGGTGGCAGAGAGGAAAGAGCGGACATTTTACATAGAAAGAGCTCACATGTAAATAGGCAGATGGAATCTACTATTTGGGTTTCAAACTTCTGTTTTATAGACACTTAGACGAATCCTTGCTCTGTTTTCCCTTCTATGGCATCATTCATTGGAGGGGGTCAAAATTGTGCATTTTTGTTATGATACTAGAAAAGTTGAAACAATGACATTAGGTCTACAGTATATCATGCATACCTTGCTCTAAAGTGATAAGTTATTCAGGGTAAATGACATTGCAAGTAAGGTTATATAGCTAATCATTTTTTAAAAAAAATAAATAAATCACAAAAGTTTTCAAGTAAAGATTGGTAATTTTGGACTGGTTTTGGATATTTGCTTTTTGGATATTGGTTTTGGATATGGATATTTTCCTTTCTAATTGGTCTTCCTTTGGAAACGAATGAGACATTAAAGCCCAATTAAGCTATGTGAGTTGTCTATACATTTTTATATTGTACTATTTTCATGGTTGTTTTTTTTTAAAAAAATCCTCCTTTTTGTAAGAGAGGGAAGAGGGAACTTTAAATAAATCAATCCCCTTTCCATACAGCAAGAATTGAACTTACGATGTGTCTTTAAATTAACTTTAATTAAATTGTTTTAATTAAGTTTGATTAATTATTTAAGATTAATTAAATTAACTTTAATTAAATTAAGAAATTTAACTTACCATGGGGAACTTATTATGGGTCCTCAACCACATCTATGTGCAAACTCAGTAAGCCTCTAAGTATAAAAAAAAGTGGAGAAATGGGATGGAGGTCATGGAACGGAGGAGTGGAAAACAGAGAGGAACTGGTGCAAGAAAGACAGTCAAGGTTTTAGAAAGGAGCTCTGGTCGTGCAGTGGTTAAAGTGCAGTATTGCAGGCAAATTGTGCCCACAGTCTGGAGTTCAATCCTGACATGGCTTAAGTTTGTCTCAGCTTTCATCCTTCTGAAGTCAGTAAAACGAGGACCCAGATTGTTGGGGGCAATATGCTGACTCTGTAAACTGCTTAGAGAGGGCTGTAACATGCTGTGGGGCAGTATATAAAGCTAAATGTTATTGCTATTTATTTCAAAGAACAGATGAATTCACACTTGATATGATTTCTACTTTCCTTGAATTTAAAAAGCAAGCTTCCCATGAGCCTTTGCTCTTCGCTGACTGGAGACACCATTGTGTTTTTTATTCTTAATATTCTGGATGGTGTGTTGCTTAATTGTATTAGTTTAATTATACTGTGGCTTTCATTCTGTTTTTGGTTTTTTGCCACCCAGAATTCTGGAGGACTGAGTACTCAAATACTGTTAAATCAAGTTAAGCAAACTGGTAAATAAATAAAAAAAAAGATTCCAGGAAAGCACTTGGACTGAGATATTCTGAAAAACAGAGAGAGATAGAGTGATAGAGACAGAGAGAAAGAGAAAGTACCATTTGAAAGAAAGTTAAAAACTAATGAGCAGTAGGGAAAAAATAGAAGACATGGGAGTTCCTTGAGAAATCCATAATACTAGGAAAAATTGAAGTTAAAAGAAAAGGGGGACGCAGTAGCAAGGTGGACGCAGCTGATTATAACAACAGTGAATGACCGCTGAGAAACCTACAAGTCCAAATTTAAGACAGGTGATGCTGGAAAGAATCTACCTATTGGTTGCTAAGAGGTAACAATGACTTGGTGGTACGTAATCAATTGATCAATGAAGGATGCTAATTATGACACTGGAAGGGTCAGCCTTTACTATTTGATTTGTGGATTTCTGAGAGTTATGAAGTCCACCTAGGTTGCTGGATTAGGAAACCCTAGATTGAGGAATAGCAATAGCAATAGCACTTAGACTTATCTACCGATTGACAGTGCTTTATAGCCCTCTCTAAGTGGTTTACAGAGTCAGCATATGGCCCCCAAACAGTCTGGGTCCTCATTTAACAACCTTGGAAGGATGGAAGCTTGAGTCAACCTTGAGTCCCATCAGGATCAAACACCTGGCTGTGGACAGAGTTAGACTGCAATACCGCATTCTAACCACTGAGCCACCATGATCTAATTCAGTGGAAACTGTTCAATAAATGTGACATATATTTGGGAATATAAAAAGCAGAGTGTAGGAGGAATAACTGAGGCCAAATTGAGTAATCACACCAGAATGTAGGCATTGTGATCCCACTTTCAAATATTGTGGCAACTGAATCATAAAAAGATGCAACTTCCTCGGGACTAGCTAGATAAAACTTTCAAAATAAAACATATAGATTAGGCAAATTCCTAAACAACTTGCAAACAGAAAAAAAAAAAAACCTGTAGAATAAAGATCTGTAACAGTCAAAGATGGCTTCTTTCCTGATGTTCATGCTTCAAACAGCATCTGGAATTCAACTTCTTCAGACCACATCAAACAGTTTTGCAAAATTGGTTATGCCATCCTTTAAAAACAAGCATTTAACCATGAAAGTCTGGGACTTGCAGATGAGCTGCTGAGTTATAAAATTGCATTTCATCTCCCACAAAATTATTGCCAGTGAAGATGATCTTCAACAGAGGACTCAAGGTTAAGTTGCATCTGTTTTATGTTCCATACAAAAAAGGACACATATATCAAAAGCCAAAAGGAATGGTGATAGCCTCTGGGGAAATTACGTTTCTTAAGGGGTCACCGGCTTCTTTTCCCCAGCACTCATCAACTTTTGCATGGCTTCAAATGTCCACTCCAGTAGCTACACCTTGAGTGCATCTCCTTGAATTTCTTCAGCTTAATCACCACATTTTTCTTGAATCCCGGCATATGCCTGCTATGTAGGCTGCTATCAAGAGTGGATTAAAATACTGTTACAGGGGGAAAAAACAGGCTACTCTACATAAAGGACACGGTTTTTGAAACCATTAATTAGATGTATTAGGCTAGCATGTGCAACCAAACCAGGAAGTATGTTTTCTTAAATCCCACCTACTTTTCCCATTATTAGAAGCACAGATTTTGGACACAATACTGGTCCAAAGTTTAAATTTCACCAGGATGTAAACCACAAGTACTTGCTTCCAATGGTGGGATTCAAATATGTGAACAACTGGTTCTCTGTGTGGATGCCACTTCCGAAAGTGTATTCTGGGCCTGGGCAACAAAACATTAGCTACTGGTTCTGCTGAACTAGGGCGAACTGGCTGAATCCCACCACTGCTTGCTGCCCAGAAAAGAATTGTACGAGATTTCCAAAGGGGAACAAGAAGCTTTCATTTCTAAATCAGTCAGGGTGAAAAAATGTCTGCAATGGTATAGGTTCTCCTACTTGAGCAGGGGCTGGACTGGAAGACCTCCAGGGTCCCATTCTATTCTATTCTATTCTATTCTGTTGTTCTGTTCTGTTCTGTTCTGTTCTGTTCTGTTCTGTTCTATTAATACAAGAAAAGTAAGAATAAGCAGCAAAGTGTTTGATGAGCAGATGTGTGGGGTATTGAGAGGGGTCCATAATTCTCTGAATATGTGCATCTTTTTAATTGTGTGTGTATGTTTTGTCAAGTGTTCTCAACCAGGGGCTCTGTGGCTCTGTGGGGCCCTCAGATATTTCAAGAAGGTCACAAGTGAAAAACATGTACAGGTAGTCCTCGACTTAGGACCACAACTGAGCTCCAAATTTCTGTTGCTAAGGGAGACATTTGTTAAGTGAGTTTTGCTATGACTTTTCTTGCCACAGTTTTTAAGTAAATCACAGCAGTTGTTTAGTTAGCAACATAGTTGTTAAGCGAATCTGGCTTCCCCATTGACTTTGCTTGTCAATTTTTAATGTGTGTCAGTGTGTACACAGAAAAAGTGACAATAAAGGTTATCTTGTGTTATCTTACATGACCCTGGGACACTGCAACAGTCATAAATAGGAGTCAGTTGCCAAGTGTCTGAATTTCGATCAAGTGACCGTGAGGATGCTATAATGGTCATAAGTGTGAAAAAATAGTCATACGTCACTTTTTTTCAGTGCCATTGTAACTTTGAACAGTCACTAAATAAGCTGTTATAAATCGAGGACTATCTGTAACTGGGAACTTCAAAGTAGACGAATGCAGTGATTAGATACACCCTTTGATGTAACGCAATGTGTTGGCAATAATATATTCAAGTCCGTTTAGGTCTCCAGAATCCCTGGCCACAAAAAAAACTCCTCATGTCAGCTTTTTGCTAATAAATGGATGCTGTCGGATGTCTGCTTTCAGTTCCTTGTACTTTTTTTCTTCCTTCTTTTCTCATCTCCCGTTGCTTGTCAAACAGTTTCCGAAAGCACAAAGACCACTCAATTAAGCTCTTTTGCTGACATATTTTCTGTGTCAGGAACCTTGAGTCTGTCTTGAGATACTGTGAGGGGAAAAAAAAACACCTCTTCACCACGCTTGCTTTATTAATTCAGAGAGCATCCTGTAGTCCTTTGCAAATCCGAGCAGGGGGGAAAAAAGGGGAACATTTTCAGGTGTGCACAGATCAAAGACTGTCCCAGATTGTCTGGGACACTACACATCCTCTTCACGACCTGTTTTCCTTGTTACCTTCTGGGAGGAGGGGGCTTTGTGGTATCCGAAGCAGAACATCCAGATTCAGTCACAGTTTTGTTCCATACAGAATTAACCTTGTGAACTCTAAAGCTTCCTCCTTCCGTTATGTATTCAAGATGGACAGTGATTAATATTTATATGTTACTTATATGTAAGGGTGTAGGTCTATACATATGTTGCACATAGTATGTTTAAATGTCTGTTATGTATGTGTGTACACTTTGAGAGCAAGCAACTAAATTACATTTTTAATGTGTGCCATTGTGCCCACAGTAAAAAATGACAATAAAGGTTATCTATCTATCAGTCTATTTAGTTTTGAACAACTGAATGTGGAACCAGGGCAACAAGAGCCGTAACATAACACTTGTACTTTTTTGTTGTTCCTTTGATCAATCTTTACTTCTGGAGTCTTTGTACTTTTCTTGGCAAGATTTTGTAAGTGGTTTGCCCTTGTCTTTTTCGTAGGGCTGAGAGAGTGTGACTGGCCCCAAGTTATCGAGTTGGCTTTGAGCCTAAGGACAGATTAGAACACAGTTTTCTGGTTTCTCACCTGGTGCTTTTAACCACTATGCCAAGGGTAGGCAACCTTGGCTCTTTTATGACTCGTGGACTTCAACTCCCAGAATTCCTGAGCCAGCCATGCTGAGGGGAAAGGGAGAGGTTTCCAAGCTGAGCCATGCTGGCTCAGGAATTCTGGGAGTTGAAGTCCACGAGTCATACAAGAGCCAAGGTTGCCTACCCCTGCACTATGCCAAACAAGCTTTCAACACTTGGATAACCTCCTATGTCTTTAGTATGATGAAAACCAAGACCATTTTGCTTTATTTATGAGTTAATGTATTGTGTAAACCACTCCAAAATACATTTTATTATCTCTTTTGCAGCAGGTGTTAAGTGAGTTACCGCAGCCATTAAGCAAATATAGTGGATATTAAGTGAATACCCCAATCATTAAGTAAACACAGTGATTGTTAAACAAATCCATTGTCTGGAATGTCATTTTTTTTTCTTGGAAACCAGAAGTGTTGTATTGCTTGTGTGGTCAGGAAAGGACATATTTGAGAAGTTGTTGTTGTTGTTAGTTGCGAAGTCATGTCCGACCCATTGTGACCCCACGGACAATGTTCCTCCAGGCGTTCCTGTCCTCTACCATCTTCTGTAGTCCATTTAAGCTCACGCCTACTGCTTCAGTGACTCCATCCAGCCACCTCATTCTCTGTCGTCCCGTTCTTCTCCTATTGCCCTCAATCTTTCCCAGCATCAGGCTCTTCTCCAGTGAGTCCTTCCTTCTCATTAGGTGGCCAAAGTACTTGAGTTTCAACTTCAGGATCTGGCCTTCTAAGGAGCAATCAGGGTTGATCTCCTCTAGGACTGACCGGTTTGATCGCCTTGCAGTCCAGGGGACTCGCACCATAGTTCAAAGGCCTCAATTCTTTGGCGCTCAGCCTTTCTTATGGTCAAGAAGTAGAACTGACCAAAGAGAAATGCACTAATCGTTTGCAAAGGTAATAGCTTTACTAGATGCACCTAGCATTGTAAATAGTTGGAAGCTTTGGATCTGATTAAAAATGCTCCACAGATTAGTCAGGTAGTCCTCAACTTACAATAGTTCGTTTAGTGATGGTTTAAAGTTACGACACTGAAAAAAGTGACTTATGACCATTTTTCACACTTACGACCGTTGCCGCATCCACATGGTCTTATGATCAAAATTCACATGCTTGGCAACTGGTTCATATTTATTATGGTTGCTGTGTCCCAGGGTCATGTAAGATAAGATAAATAACCTTTATTGTCACTTTTTCTGTGCACACACTGGCACACATTAAGAATGTGATCACCTTCTGACATGCAAAGTCAATGGGGGAGTCAGATTCACTTAACAACTGTGTTATTAACTTAACAACTGCAATGATTCACTTAACAACTGTGGCCAGAGAGTTCGTAAATTAGGGCAAAACTCACTTAACAAATGTCTCACTTAGCAACATTAATTTTGGGCTCAATTGTGGTCATAAGCCGAGGACCACCTGTATTACTGAAAATTGTTAGAAAAAGGACGTGGAGAAAATTTTAGTTGATGTTAAAGTCATTATTGTACTGGTAGTATTCTTAAGTGGAATGAGAACAAGCCTGCAAGAAATATAGTTTAGATGTTAATCAGATGTTAATATGCTAGCAAAACAGGCAGATATAGAGGCATTTGATTTAGTAAAGCTCCCATTTTTTTGTAAATACAAATTCCAGCAACTAAAACCCATCCTGCTTCTATCCCATATGGGATTCGCAGATATACTGCTGGCGTAAAGCAGGGATATTTATATTTATGAAATATGAATATCTCTGCTAAGCTTAGATATACTGCTCTAGTTCTCAGTAACTAGAGCCTTCAGAGACAAACAGCCTATGGTATAAATGGTTTAAGAGAAGGCTCTAAACATTATTCTTGGTAGAGGTGTTCGGCCACAAATTGAGCTGCCCAAAAAACTGAAATGTATAATAAACTTATGAGGCCCGAAAGCTTCAATCTTTCACAAAAATATGAGTTTCCAGGCCAGATTGGACTGCTAAGGTCTTCCCTATCATTTCCTTTCCATGCGTTTTTCATTCATAGAAAATAATTCTTTAAAATCATTAGCCCAGCTAATGTGTTTGTATTTCTAAAATACAAACTTCTTACTTGCCTAATAATGAAAAGAAAATCCTGCACTCACTGGATCCTTCTGTTTCAAAAAGAAATCCCTAATGCAAAAAAATGTAGGTCTGCACATCACCCTAAAATTTCCAGTTACATTTGGCTGGACTCGAACGTTTTTGCACAGCTGCACACTGTCCAGTGATCCAAAAGTCAGTTAGCTGTGTGTTGAGCACAGGTCTGAAAAGAATGCCCAAGATGGCCTGGGATATATTTTTAGAAGCCAAACTGAAATTGCCTTAAGCGTTATCATTCCTGGGTTGCCCTGCATATAATGCAATCAATATTCTTTAATTATAGAATGATACAATTGATTCCAGCTATCCAAAATTGTCTATTTCATCCATTTACAGTTCATGGCATTGTATACATAATTGTTAGACATATTATTGTCTATTTTTAAAACATGCTCACTCAAACATTTGCTTCTCCTATGTAATTTCTCCTAGGTAGGAAATTTGTTATGCGAGATTTATATTGTATTGTATTGTATTGTATTGTACTGTATTGTATTTATCATACCATACCATACCATATTATATACACTACTGTGGAAAAATCTTAGACTACCATTAGATTTGTTGTAGCAATATATAAATGATGATAGATATAGAGATATAGATATAGATATAGAGATAGAGATAGAGATAGAGATAGAGATAGAGATAGAGATAGAGATAGAGATAGAGATAGAGATAGAGATAGAGATAGATAGATAGATAGATAGATAATAGATAGATAGATAGATAGATAGATAGATAGATAGATAGATAGATAGATAGATAGATAGATAGAAGAGATATACTAGCTATAGATATAGATATAGATGACAGAGATAGAGATAGAGATAGAGATAGAGATAGAGATAGAGATAGATAGATAGATAGATAGATAGATAGATAGATAGATAGATAGATAGATAGATAGATAGATAGATAGATAGAAGAGATATACTGTAGCTATAGATATAGATATAGATAGATATAGATACTTACATATACACATACACACATATATACAGTATGTATTTATACAGGCAGTCCTTGACTTACAAGAGTTCATTTAGTGACTATTTGAAGTTACAACGGCACTGAAAAAAGTGAGTTGTGACTGTTTTTCTCTCTTTAAAAAGTGACTTAGGACCGTTTTTCACACTTGCAGCCTCCCCATGGTCACATGATCAAAATTCAGATGCTGGGCAACTGATTCATATTTATGACGGTTGCACTGTCCCAAGGTCATGGGATCCCCTTTTGCGACCTTCTGACAAGCAAAGTCAATGGGGAAGTCAGATTCACTTAACAACGGTGTTACTAATTTAACAACCGCAATGGTTCACATAACAACTGTGGCAAGAAAGATCATAAAATGGGGCAAAACTCACTTAACAAACGACTCACTTAGCAACATAAATTTTGGGCTCAGTTGTGGTCATATGTCGAGGACTACCTGTATACACACACACACACACATACATTCACACACACACTGCAGTGTACATATACATATATAGTGCATAGAAATTGCCTCTATTTTCTGATTGTATTATAATAAGCAGACTGAGACGTAATTATTTATAGTCATTATACCATTGCTATAATAACAAATCTAATAGTGGCCTAAGACTTTTGCACAGTACTGACAGATAGATAAATAAATAGATAGCGAGATAGATAGATATAGATATAGACATAATTGTGATATTTGGTATATATATTCCTACATTTGAACATATTTTTTCTTTCCACGTTACTTGGTTTGCACCTTTTGGCACCTATATATAAAGGCAAAATGTGCAAACCACATTACTTGGAAGGAAAAAAAATCATGAGATTATAGTTCATACGGAATATTTTAATGTAACTTGGAATTAATATTTTTCACCCCAAATTTTATGTCAAAGAATCTTATTTTTGTTCCTTGGAGGAAGGGCTTCTTCTACTCAAAGGGTGCTGTGAGGCTTATAAGCATACCCATCAATTTATATGAAGGCAAGAATCTTGGTTATATTGAAACACTAATCCATAATGTATAATACAATGTTCACTGGGAAATCCTACTTCATTTGCCTGCTAGCTAAAGTTAAACTGCAGGTAACTGTGAATTAATGGCCTTTAAATCTTCAAAAGGATGTATATTAATTCTTATCAAATGAACCTTTTTTTTCCTTCTCCAAACTGTCACACTGGGAAAGATTTCTCTATTAACCCTAAGCTGATTGCATGATGCTTTTAATTATTTCGGCTTGAAATGAAAAGCCACTGCTCTGTAATGGGCCAGCCGTGATTCCCACTTAAAACCGAGATATTTCCAAAGGCACCATGCAGGAATATGCCTGAAATTAATACTGTACTGAAATCTCTTCCAATTTCCCATCAATTTCATTTCACATAAAAGAAACCGGTTTGAGCCTGTGCATGGGGAGCATTAGAATTTCTTCAACATTCCTTGCAATAATGTTTTTCAGCTTACTTTATCTTAAGGTATTTGTGAACATACTACATTTTGAGGAAATTTAGACATCTCCTTCTGTTTGCAGCTTCTCAGTTTGCCCATATATGCTGATTTCAAGTGTCTCTTAATGGTATCTTCCTTGAATTGAAGTGTCTACTTGAATTGAAGGGACTCCACTATTGTATAGGTAGTTGACTTACAAGCATTCAAAGTTACAACAGCACTGAAAAAACATGATGTATGACTGTTTTTCACACTTACCGCTATGACCATTGCAGCATCCTCATGGTCACACGGTCAAAATTCAGAGGCTTGGCAACTGGCATGTACTTATGACAGTTGCACTGTCCCGGGGTCATGTGATCACCATTTCTAACTTTCTCAGCTGCCTTCCGACAAGCAAAGTCAATGGGGGAAGCCAGATTCGCTTAACGATCGCATGATTCATTTAACAACTGCAATGATTTGACTTAACAATGGTGGTCAAAAGGCCGTAAAGTGATACACAATTTACTTAACAGCCGCCTTGCTTAACAACGGAAATTTTCCACTCGATTGTGGTTGTAAGTCGAGGACTGCACAAGATGAGCAATTCATCCCTTGATGACAGTCACTTTTTTCAGTGCTGTTGTGACTTTGAATGGTCACTAAAAGAATGGTTGTAAGTTGATGACTAGCTGTACAATAATGGAGTCCCTGGGGACAGACATTTTGGTTCAAGGAAGATGCCATCAAGAGACCCTTGTGATCAGCGTATGCGGGCAAACTGAGAAGCTGCAAACAGAAGGAGAGGTCTAAATTTCCTCGAAATATAGTATGTTCACTAATACCCTTGTATAAAGTCAGCTGAAAATCACTATTGCAAGGCCCTGAAGACATGGTTTTGTCAGTGGGCCTGGAGACCACAGATGGAGATGGAGCCAATGAAATGGCTGATTTGAGGTAAGTTATAAAGGAAAGTTATACATTTCATATTTCAGCAAGATCAGCAAATATGTAAAACTTGACAAGTCGGTGGGACTATGAAGTAGGTAAACATGAAGCGATTCTGTCAAGGCATACATCAAGAGATGCCCCCACCTAGTTAAAATGTTTTCTGTCTGCTGATTCAGAGTTTGCAAAAAAAAAAAGGGGGGGGAAGCCTTGAGGAAAGATCCAAAAATAGCGAGAAAGAAGCTTGTGCTGAGAGAATAGAGTAGAGTAGAGTAGAGTAGAGTAGAGTAGAGTAGAGTAGAGTAGAGTAGAGTAGAGTAGAGTAGAGTAGGCTAGGGTAGAACAGAACAGAATAGAGCTGGAAGGGACCTTGGAGGTCTTCTAGTCCAGCCCCCTGCTCAAGCAGGATAACCTATACCATCTCAGACAAGTGACTGTCTAGCTTCTTTTTAAAAATCTCCAGTGATGGAGCGCCCATGATTTCTGGGGGCAAGCTGTTCCTCTGGTTAATTGTCCTCACTGTCAGGAAGTTTCTCCTTAATTCCAGGTTGCTTCTCTCTTTGATCAGTTTCCAACCATTGTTTCTTGTCCTGCTCTCTGGTGCTTTGGTGAATAACGTGACCCCCTCTTCCTTGTGGCAGCCCCTCAGATACTGGAACACTGCTATCATGTCTCGCCTATTTCTTCTTTTCTTTAAACTAGCCAAACCCAAGTCCTGCAGCTGTTCTTCATATGTTTTAGTCTCTAGGCCTTTGATCGTCTTAGTTGCTCTTCTCTGAATTTTTTCCAAACTCTCAACATCTTTTTTTGTGATATGGTGACCAAAATTGGCTGCAGTATTCCAGGTGTGGTCTTACTAGGTACTAATACCTCATGTGATCTTGATTCTAAGCCTCTGTTTATACAACCCAGGATTGTATTAGCTTTTTGGCTGCTGCTGCACATTGCTGGCTCCCAGTCAAGTAATCGTCCACTAGGACTCCAAGGTCCCTCTCACAGTTACTGTTTTTAAGCCAGGTCTTGCCCAATCTGTACTTGTACCTTTGATTTTTCCTGCCTAAATGTAAAACTTTGCTTTTCTCCACATTGAAACTCATTTTGTTGGATAGAGCCCATTGTTCAAGTTTGTCAAGATCTTTTTGGATCTTGAGTTTGTCTTCTGGGGTGTTGGCTACTCCTGCCAGTTTGGTGTCTTCGGCAAATTTGATGAGTTCCCCTTCAATTCCCTCATCTAAGTCATTGGTGAAGATATTGAAGAGTACTGGGTCTAAGACAGAACCTTGTGGTACCCCACTGCTTACTTCTCTCCATGTGGATGTAGTGCCATTGAGGACTACTCATTGAGTACAGTTTGCCAGCCAGCTACAGATCCATCTGGTGGTGATGTTGTCTATTCCACCTTTTTCTAGCTTACCAAGGAGTAAGTTGTGGTCTACTTTATCAAATGCCTTACTGAAGTCTAAGTATGTCCACAGTATTTCACTGGTCTATTAGTTTATCACTTTGTTGAAGAATGAAATAAGATTGGTTTGGCATGATCTGTTTTTAACAAACCCGTGCTGGCTACTGGTTATAACTTTGTTTGCTTCTAGATGTTCACAGATCTGTTTTTTGATTATCTTTTCTAGGATCTTCCCAGGTATTGATGTTAAACTGATTGGTCTGTAGTTTCCTGGGTCCATTTTTCCCCCCTTTCTTGAAGATGGGAGCCACATCAGCCCCTTTCCAATCCTCAGGTACTTCCCCGGTGCTCCAGGATTTTTGAAAGATGTGGTGCAATGGTTCTGAGATAACATCTGCCAGCTCTTTCAGAACTCTGGGATGTAATCTGTCAGGCCCCGGTGATTTATATTTGTCAAGATCGGATAGGTGTTCTCTTACCATTTTCTTGCTTATTTTAATTTTTGTTTCTAATTTGTCTTTTGCAGTGGTTTTTTTGGGTATGTTGGGCTATAGTTTCTTTTTGTGTGAAGACTGATGCAAAGTATGAGTTAAACAGCTCTGCTTTCTCCCTGTTGCCTGTTATTTCCTTGCCATCGTTTCTCTTTAGTAGAATAGAGTAGAGTAGAGTAGAGTAGAGTAGAGTAGAGTAGAGTAGAGTAGAGTAGAGTAGAGTAGAGTAGAGTAGAGTAGAGTAGAGTAGAGTAGAGTAGAGTAGAGTAGAATACAATACAATACAATTCTTTATTGGACAAGCGTGATTGGACACACAAGGAATTTGTCTCTGGTGCGTAAGCTCTCAGTATACATACATAAGTTCTCACTGTACATACAAACAACAAAATGATAAATCATAAATTATAAATCACAAGACACAACAATAAATCATAAGATACAAACAACAAAGTGATAAATCATAATATACCAATTGGAGAAGATAATAGGAAAGATGAGAAGAATAATAGTAATACAGCCCTACTACATAAACTTAGGCATTTTTCATTCAATTACATTAAACATGAGATATTTAGGAAAATATTTGATGGGCTCCAGGAGCCACATTCAATTTTGTTTTTGAAATATGAAACCTAAGGCTGTACACTTCTGCCTTGCCATAACAGTTGTGTACCAATCATAATGGCAAGATTCCGACGTCATGCTAAGACCAAATCAAAGTGGTCATGTTGTGATAATCTGCAATATAGAGTCCTGCCTAGACGTTAAGCCTGTTTAATTTGCCAGCGTTATAAAGCCTTTGTACACTGTATCTTTTTTTGCAATGATGACCTGTGTTGTTTGCAGACTTAGAATACAAGTGGACTCCAACCTTTTTGCTGATTACGAAGGTAGAAAGAGACATGCAGTAGTCCTTCATTGATCTTGCTGGGAATTAGTTTAAAAAAAAATGGGGGGGGGAGAAATGAATCAAATGCCTTTGGTCATCAAGTAGAAACATAAGATTTAAGCAGTGCACATTTTACAGGATGAAGAAGATCAGTTTAAAGGAACCGATGACTCCTGACACGATAGAATGCAATGGGTATTGGTATTGACAAAAACTCACCCAAGGTTAGATAAGAAGTATCCAAATAAGGATGCTTCTTGAAGAACAAGAAAGACATAAATTTAAAAACATTTCCCAGGTAGTATATTTTTGTAATCCAATAATAGTGCTGTTATAGTCAGTTGACTCTTTATGTGCAGTTGATAATGAAACTCACATCTTGGGAGACACAGGTTGGAGTGTAAGTATTTGGGGGTCCAAATTGCAAAATCGATTGGAAGGTCTTTTTTTTTTTTTTTTTTTAAAGATGGCTCTGGAGGAAGAGAAGATATTTTGGCAATTGGGAAGACTAAGCCAGTTTTAAAGATTAAAGATTGTTAAAGAATCTTTAAAGTAGGAAGACTGAAAATGACTGATAGAGTCAGTCTATCTAACACATAGAAGAGGGAGTCAAGCTATTCTCCAAAGCACCTGAAGGCAGGACAAGAAGCAACGGATGGAAACCTAATCAAGGGGAGAAGCAACCTGGAACTAAGGAGAAATTTCCTGACAGTGAGAACAATTAATCAGTGGAACAACCTGCCTCCAGAAGTTTTGAATGCTCCAACACTGGAAGTTTTTAAGAAAAGATTGGATAACCATTTGTCTGAAATGGTATAAGGTTTCCTGCTTGAGCAGGGGGTTGGACTAGAAGACCTACAAGGTCCCTTCCAACGTTTTTATTCTGTTATTCTATTATTCAATTGAAGGAAAAGAGACAGTGTGGAAGCAGGTTTTCAAAAATAGACTGGACAACCATTTGACTGGTATGGTATAAGGCAGTGGTGGAGAACCTATGGCACATGTGCCAGAGGCGGCACACGGAGCCCTCTTTGTAGGCATGCGTGCCGTGGCCCCAGCCCTGCCTCCCCCTGTGGTCCCCTCCTCCCCAGCAGCCCCCCGGAGGAGAGTTGCCCCCGGGCGCGGCCTGCATGGAGCAGCGCAGCCAAGGACATGGCAGTCAGGCAGCAGGGAGAAGACTCTGCCCTAGCGCCCCATCGCGCGCAGATGATGCTGTGGGGCGTGGGTAGAGGGCATGGCCATCATGGCGCTGCTGGGCTGCCTGGGCGATCTGCGGCAGGCCCTAGAGGAGGTGAGTGGCCCTGTGGGCAGGCGGGGTGGGGGTGGAGCGGGGCGGGGCAGGGGGTGGAGTGGGGGCGGGGCCAGTTTTTGGGCACTCGGTCTCTAAATGGTTCGCCATCACTGTTCTAGGTGAAAGGGAAATGGAAGAAGTGGAAGAAACAGGGAGACTGAAATTACAGGTAATCCTGGACTTACAACCATTTGTTTAGTGACTGTTTGAAGTTACAACGGCACTGGAAAAAGTGACTTAGATCAGTTTTCACATTTCCTCCTGAAAGTTTTCAGATCTTAGTCCAAAGTAAATAAAAAGATAAAGTCCCCGTGGTTATTTCAGGGATACATCCATATCATTTTCTGGGCCATGATAAAGAATTAGGGTTTTTTTTATTCTCTTTTTCTGAGATGTTTTTCCATCTTCCCTAGCTAGCAAATGACCTTCTGGGGATTTCCCATCCAATTCTAAGCCATATTGACCCTACTTTGCTTTTTGAGATCAATCAAGATTAATTTAAATTAATGCCATTTGTACAAAGATAGCAAAAAAAGAAAATAAAAGAAAGAGTACGAACAAAAAGACAAAAAATAAAATAAAACAAATCCAGGATAGATTAGCTAATTACATGCAAAGTAATGACCTCTTTTTCATTATGAAAACATGGAAAAATAAAATAGATTTCTGCTTGATCTGTGATAGGGTAACCTAAGACTAATTTTGGGTTTGCAATATATACTGTAGACCAGTTAAGGCATCAGGCTAGAAACCCAGAGACTGTGAGTTCTAGTTGTTCCTTAGGTACAAAACCAGCTGAGTGAATTTGGGCCAGCCACTCTCTCTCAGCCCTAGAAAGGAGGCAATGGCAAACCACTTCTGAAAAACCTTGCCAAGAAAACTGCAGGGACTTGTCCTGGCAGTCTGTGAGAATCCGTCACACTGAATGGAAGACAAAACAACAACAACAACAACATATTGTGATATGAACCAACATTTATAAGTACAAGTGGTGAGATAAACGCTATATAAAGTTCTTTAATTATAACTGATCTATAATAAGATCAGCTCAGGCAAGCCATTATAAATCTGTTTCTCTCTTTATTCAGTCTCCAGATCTAGCATCATGGAATTAAGGCTTTTTTAAAAAAAATTATTTTTCATTTTTCCAATTTACAAAACGATAAACATTTTTTTAACAGTACTGTGTCATGTGTCTCTTACAGTTATTTATATTTATTGCTATACATTTTTGTTTCTCTGTTCTAACCAATTATACCAATTATCCCATACCTCATAAAATTCTGTTTTTTCCTTGCCTTTCATTTCTAGCGTAAGCTTATACATCTCGGCACATTCTAATATCTTATGGATAATCATATCATTAGCTGGTATATTTTCAAGTTTCCAGCATTGAGCATAGACAATACGTGCTGCTGTTACTATGTGTACAATAATATATTGGAGTTGCTTCTTTATCTTTTGATTAATTATTCCTAATAAAAATAATTCAGCTTTAAATTCAATCTCCTTATCTGTTCCCAGTATTTCCTTGCTTTAGGACATTGCCACCACATGAGATAAAATGTTCCATCCTTATATTTACACTTCCAACAATCTGGTTTCATATTTGTGTACATCTTAGCCAATCTCGCCGGTGGGAATTAAGGCTATTTTTATTCATCCTCTAATAACCTGTTAGTTTAATGGCTGAATTTTTGGGAGGGCCAAATTTAGATTTGCACAAGAGAACAGATCAGTTATTGGAACTAAGGATGAATCAATATCCTACACCCCGTTGAGCTATCTTGTGGTTTACTGGTTTCTCCGGTGTGCAAATGAATTATTTTCTCAGCATTGCAGTGTCTGCTTGTTATACTCTGCCTTTGATGTAACAGAAAGTGACATGAGTTGTATTTCAAGCCATATTTTATATTGGATATTTTGAAGTGATGCAAAATGTGTCAGCCTTACTGCAAATTGCTGTTCCATTTAGTCCAGTCCAAAATATTCAGTTCATGAAGTCTAGGTTGAAAGGTGCTGAATCCTGTTCCTTACTGTCAACAAACCATTGCTCACTATGAAAAAGACTCTTGCTGATTGTGAGTAGGTTTTGTGTAGTAATAATGAGCATGCTATTGCTAAAATGTATAAAACTTTTACTGAAAATGAGTATGGAAGATGTGTGATTAACTGGGCACAATTTTTTGGATATAATATAACGCTTGACCAGTGGGGCTATATGTGCAATAAAGGACTGCAATTTACACGGAATTATAATCTGAGTGAGAATTTTTATAAGATGATGTACAGTTGATATTTAACAATTGTCAGTGATGTGTAAGAGAAATATATATATGTTGGAAAATATCTTGGAAATGCAACCAATGTGAAAGTAGTACATAGAATATAGAACAGTGATGGCAAACCTTTTAGAGACCGAGTGCCCAAACCACAACCCAAAACCCACTTATTTATTGCAAAGTGCCAGAGCCGCATCAGCATTGTGGTGCCCTCAGGGGGGAATGGGGGCGTGGCCCACTGGGTGGGCATGGCTGCGCTTGTCATGGCAGAGTGGGTGGGCGTGGCTGGCGTGGGCATGGCCACCTCGATGTTGCTCATGGGGGGACACCTGTGGGGGCCGGGCAGGCTTGGGGGAGATCCAGGGGGTCTCTGGCAGGTGGGGCGGTGGGCAGGAGGCCCAGCATAGATGGGGGGAGGTACGCAATCCTAGGTGGGACTGGGGGGCCATGGTGCCAATGGGGATCCGGCTTTGCCTGCTCGGGGTGGCCTTTGGCTTGCTGGATGTGGGCGTGCTCTACCACCTCTACTCGAGCTTGCTAGCTGGCCACTTCGCCTCCTTTGTGCTGGGTGGGGCTGCCACTCCGGGTGGTGGCGGCAGCCTAATGGACCTGCGCAAGCTGCTGGCAGTGGCGGCGCGCATGCCCACAGAGAGGGCTCTGAGTGCCGCCTCTGGCACACGTGCCATAGGTTCACCATCACTGATATAGAACATCAGAGTTGGAAGGGACCTTGGAGGTCTTCTATTCCAACCCCCTGTTCAAGCTGGAAACCCTATACCATTTCAGACAAATGGCTGTCCAGTCTCTTTTTAAAAGCCTCCTTCTCCTCCTTCTCCTTCTTCTCCTCCCCCTTTCCCCTTCTTCTCCTTTCTCCTCTTTTCTCCTTCTCCTCCCTCTCCTTCTTCTTCTCCTCCTCATATACTTTCTCTTTTTCCTTCTCCTTCTTTCTCCTTTTTCCTTCTCCTCCTCATATAACAGAAACGAAAAGAAAATATTGGACCTCTTTCTTCTTCTTCTTAAGGCCATTAATGTTAGAAGCAGTAAATGACAATATATAATGTCAAAGCATTTACTGTTCCAAAGTACAAGAAATGCTGACATTTGGAGACATATATAACAACCGTGGGGAATAAAGAGCTATTATATCTGGGCTGTTATATAACTCATCAATGGATCTGACCTTTCCAACAATCATACCATTGTCCTATCTCTCTCTCGGATTGCTCTGAAATAGGTAAGAACAGTTGTGTTGCTCGCACATCTGGAGAAAGCATTGTGAAAGCTTGCTCCCACTCTTCTCTGTCCAAATTCCCCAAGAGAACTCTCACAATAGAAGAGATTTGAATGATATCTGGCATATTAGCGAAGTGGATATACCAGCATGAAGACATTCTGGGGGATGAAATGGACTGGGGAGAATAAGGTAGGAGGGAAACTCTTTGTTAAGGACAGGCTGGAAAATACTGCAGTGCTAGACATAAATTGTCTTTAATGGAGATATTTCAATGACCACTTTTTTTCCTCTCTCAAGGGAGGCATTTGTTTCAAAAGTCCTGCAGTTGGAAGAAACCATTTAGGCCTCCGAATCCAACTCCTTCTGAATCCAACTCTCTACACAGTCCAAGCCAAGCAAAGAATGTAAACCAAAGAGGCTATATATAACATCAATTATACTGTATTTCTCTGCAGAATAACATGAGAGAACATCACACTGAATATAGCAAAACTTACATCCTGATAGACAGACATAGTATAGCACTGGCGTAGCTATATGTTTCCACCGAGAATCACTGAGTCCTTTTGAAGAAACTGGGTTGTATATTATCGGCTATTTATCAAACCTTTCGCCAATAAGCTTGGTGTTGGATAAAAAAAACAAAAACCCACTTGCCTCACAATGATCCTTTGAAACAGGTAACTTGGAGAGAGACACCGACTGCTCAAAGGTCATTCATCATGTTTTAGAGCAGAATACAGCTGTTTTTGAAATTGCAGCATTGGATATTACACCTTAGAATGTAAGTGGCAGATTAAATTAAGTCCATGGTGTTTGATTAAGTACTATGCATTTTCTTGGCAGATTAATTTCCTTATTTTTCCTTAGAGAAGACTGTATCAAAAAACTGATTAGCAAGCTACAGAGAATATCTGTCTGTTGTCTGTTTTTGCATCCATCCGTCTTTCTGTCCATCCCTCCATCCCTCCATCCCTCCATCCCTCCATCTATCTATCTATCTATCTATCTATCTATCTATCTATCTATCTATCTATCTATCTATCTATCTATCTATCTATCTATCTATCTATCTATCTATCTATCTATCTATCTATCTATCTATCTATCTCCATAGACGTTTAATATTTAGAAGAGAGTGAAACAGACTCATTGAAGTAGAAGAAGGAAGGGAGAAGATGCACAATCAAGATGCTGTTATTGTAGCTTCTTTTAATAAAGCTGCAGTCTCTCTATTGGGTCCATTTCCTGATCTGGTCTACCCCAAAGTGTTGACAGATACAAGATTTTCTTACTGGCAAATAATGGAAGGGTAATTTGGCATGTCTAAGTGTTCCTCTGGTCAATCCCCAAGCTTAACTGTACTCAAATGCTATTTTTATATAAAAATCCCCATTGTTATCTCCTAGAAATCAGACAATGACTCTGCAGGTGAAAAAGCTTTTCTAGGAATACCTGAGGAATGTCAGCCTTAGGAGACACGAAATGAAGAATCACAGGGGCATATCCATCAATCGATAGATATCTATCTAGCTACCTTTATTTAGAGCAGTGTTTCTTAACCTTAGCAATTTTAAGATTTATGGACTTCAACTCCCAGAATTCTCCAGTCTGCTGGCTGAAGAATTCTGGGAGTTGAAGTCCACACATCTTAAAGTTGCTAAGGTTAAGAAACCCTGCATTAGAGAATCTCATGGTTCTTTGTGGCTGTGGGACACACAAAGAAAGATGAACCAGAACCATTAAGTGAAATAATTCATTCCTTTGTTTGAAACATTTGCATCATAACAAGACATTTAATAAATCTTTCTTCAACTAACTTTCGAATGGAGTCTGAATTCAATAAATCTTCCATTTAGTTGCTAGGAGTTGGCAACAACTTAATGGCATGTTATCATTATCATCATCATCTGAATTTAATGATCATAGTTTCCTACTAATATATCTTCTTGCCAGTAATAATTCCTTTTGTGTCAGAAAGAATTTCATGAGATTTTGAATACTGGTTAAAAAAATGATGACAGGCTGTAAAAAGAATAATGTAGCCGACTTAACCATCAAGTGTTGGATGGTCATCATTTCTCCAATAGTTTGTGCTGCTGCTACTACTACTACTACTACTACTACTACTACTACTACTACTACTACTACTACTACTACTACTACTAATAACAATAATAATAATAATAATAATAATAATTGCAAAAGGTGGCCTTACTAGGAACTGCTTCCATCCTGCAACAATATCTGTAATACCATCAAACATCCACATCTGCCTATCCCAGGTCCTTGGAAAGGACTCGACAGGTAGACAAAAATGTCAAATCCAGTCTGAACATATGGCTGACTGTGCGATGATCAATAATAATAATAATAAAGTTGGAAGGGACATTGGAGTCCAACCATCTAGTCCAACCCCCTGCTCAGGCAGGAAATCCTATACCATTTCAGACAAATGGCTGCCAAGTCTCTTCTTAAAAACTTCCAGTGTTGGAGCATTCTCAGCTTCTGGAGGCAGGTTGTTCCACTGATTAATTGTTCTAACTGTCAGGAAATTTCTCCTTAGATCTAGGTTGGTTCTCTCCTTGATTAGTTTCCATTCATTACTTTTTGTCCTGCCTTCAGGGTTAGTGTTATGGTTATGGTTATGGTTAGGGTTAGGGTTAGGGTTAGGGTTAGGGTTAGGGTTAGGGTTAGGGTTAGGGTTAGGTTCTCTTCATTAGACTAGACATACCCAATTCCAGCAACCATTCTTTATATGTTTTAGCCTCCAGTCCCCTGATCATCTTTGTTGCTCTTCTCTGCACTCTTTCTAGAGTCTCAACACCTTTTTTACATCGTGGTGACCAAGACTATCTAGCTCTCTACCACAGTGAAATGTCCCATCTCTGCAACTTAAGTAAGGTTTATCTATTAACTGATTTAAATTATCTATGTGAGATGGAGAGCCAATATGGCAGAGTGGTTAAGGAACCAGGCTAAAAGCCAGGAAACCAAGAATTGTAGCCTTACCTTGAGCACAAAGCCAACTGAATTGGAAGGGACTTTGGAGGTCTTCTAGTCCAACCGCCTGCTCAAGCGGACAAACTCTATACCATTTCAGACAAATGTTGTCCAAACTCTTCTTTAAAATCTCCAGTGTCGGAGCACCCACAATTTCTGGAGGCAAGCTGTTCCACTGGTTAATTGTGCTCACCGTCAAGAAATTTCTCTTTAGTTCTAGGTTGCTTTTCTCCTTGATTAGTTTCCATCCATTGCTTCTTGTCCTGCCTTCAGGTGCTTTGGAGAATAGGTTGACCTTCTCTTCTTTGCGGCAGCCCGTCACATATTGGAACACTGCTATCAGGTGACCTTGAGCCAATCGCTCCCTCTAAGATTTAGGAAGGAAGGAAGGAGAAAATGGCAAACCATTTCTAAAATAACTTGCCAAGAAAATTGCAAGGATTTATCCAGGCAGTCTCCAAGAATTAGATGTGATTGAACAGAAGAAGAAGAAAAAGTGAAATTAGGTTATCATTTTGGGGGGGGGGGTTAGGTGGCAAACTGTAGATTAGCGCAAGCCAAAATACAAGTAGAGAAGTCCCCTAAATGGAAGTCATCAACCAGTGTTCAATAATAATAGACCAAATAATTCTCCCCATTTCATTATTCTTTATTTGGCAACCCACCCAAAGTATTTCAAAGAATGCATAAATCTGGCTGCGAAGTCTCCCAATTATATAAAAAGGTACAGTAGAGTAGTTTTATCCTTTTTTTATTTTCTTGCGGGCTTCTTTTCATAAAAGGATCCCTAAACAGTGTCTCTTCCGACATCTGTTTGCACTTTTTCATCAATAGCAGAACTGTGCAAAATGTACTTCTTTTAAAAAAATATAAACTTCTGGTTATTTTGGCTTTTGGCTGCATATATTTACACCCTATTTCCTCACTTTTATTTCGGATAGTGTTTAACACTACAGTAACATGCTGTATGAGTAATGAATAAGGTAGGAAGGTAAGAATTAATTCATAAAGAATTCATTTAAAGAATTCATTAATTCTTTAAAATATGTTAAATATTTCTGCAATTTCCTTCATCAGGTCAGTTTCTGAGATGGAATACAGAGAAAACAAATTATTTAAAACAATATATTAAAAGGCAGCAGCTAAAACCTGTATGGCAGACAGAAGAATTATACAAATTAAAAGGCAGGCCAAAGAAAAAAGCCTTCATTTGTTTCAATATGCAGGTTGCTAATTTTGATGAATTCACCAATGGAAATTGGGTTACTATATGCAACATTAGCATTTTGAGAGTCCAAAAAGCAGTTCTTAAGTCAAAAAACATGTACAGAAATATGCACTTGAGGGTAAAGTGCAGAGAAAATTAAAAGTAGTAAAGTTAATTCAGTTGTATAAAGAAATTTGGTTAGCACTTAGAACTTAGCAATGGCAGTTAGACTTATATACTGCTTCATAGTGCTTTACAGCCCTCTCTAAGCAGTTTACAGAGTCAGCATATTTGCCCCCAACAATGAACTATGAAGTTTCATGCCTAAAATGGGATTAAGACTCACAGACTCCAGGTTATTGGCCCAAACCCATCTGGCTTTCAAGCCTTAGGCAGGTCTAGAAGTCATAGTCTCCTGGTTATTGACCCAGATTCATCCAGTTGGCTTTCATGCCTAAAGTGGGACTAGAACTCACCATCTCCTGGTGATTGTCCCAAAGTCACCCAGCCAGTTTCATTGCCTAATGTTGGACTAGAAGTCACAGTCTCCTGGTTTCTAGCTTGGTGTCTTAACCACTAATCCACCAAATTACTAAATTATGGATTTAATTTAATTAAAAATTCTGTGTGTGAGAATTTTCTTGTTGAGAATCATAAGTGCATTATATTAGAATACTGCATCATTTTATGACTGTAGTGTTTTTAAACAAGAATATCTGTGATAAACAGTATGAATTAACAAATGAAATGAAAAAAAAATAGATATTTGTCTCTGTAAAATTACAAGAAATTGCAAAAATGTAACAAATGAATTGAATGTTATTTAATCAATTAAATATTTAAAATAAAATAAATAAATAAATAATGGGTGAAAATGAAGGTGATCTGATGTTGTGGCGTGAAATTGATGAATACACCCAGCAAAGTAAAACTGTAGACTTAATTATGAATAACAGGGTTGAAATGTAGATCAGAGATCCTGATGAGTGTCACCTAGGTTGTGTGTATGTAAGTTGGAATTTACAGGTTAATGTTCTAGTGAATGGTGATAATGCAAGAACCAGAGATGTTTTTTTATGGGGAAAAATATGCAAAGTTCTGAATGAATGTGATCATTGTGGAGGGTGGGGAGAAAATGTATAGTTTTACTGTCTTGTGTTTGATACGGAAATGGTGGGAATTGTTGCAAGTGAAAGATAAATGGCAATTAAGTAGAATAACTAGAGGAATTTGCCCACCTTGATTCAATGTTTATTATAGAGGAGAAAATAGACTGAGATATTTCAAGATATGCAGATCTTGAAAGAAACCTAGTCTCTTGCATATCAGACAGAACCTAAACTCCATGACATCCTGGAGTCCCATTCTTTTCCTGAGTCCCAGCAACTTGTGATATCCCAGGACATTTTGTTCACAATCCAAAATTCCTGCCTATGAAATGGGTACTGTCAGATAATTACCATGTTGCAAGCCATCCAGAATCGTTTGATAATGAGATAGGTGGCATATATATTTAATAAATAAATGCACAGTTTAATGATAGAGATGAGATGATAGCAGTGTTCCAATATCTCAGGGGCTGCCACAAAGAAGAGGGAGTCAACCTATTCTCCAAAGCACCTGAGGGCAGGACAAGAAGCAACGGATGGAAACTAACCAAGGAGAGAAGCAACCTAGAACTAAGGAGAAATTTCCTGACAGTGAGTAATCAATGGAACGGGTTGACTTCAGAAGTTGTGGGTGTTCCATCACTGGAGATTTTTAAGAAGAGACTGGACAAACATCTGTCTGAAATGTTATAGGGTCAGTGGATTCAAATATGTGAACAACCAGTTCTTTGTGTGGATGCTGCTTCTGGAAGTCCATTCTGGACCTGGGCAACAAAAAATTAGCTACCGGTTCTGCTGAACTGGTGCGAACCAGCTGAATCCCACCACTGTATAAGGTCCCTTGCTTGAGCAGGGGGTTGGACTAGAAGACCTTCAAGGTCCGTTCTCTGTTCTGTTTCTGTTAAATAAATAAATATTAAAAACCTCTGCTTTAGAAATCATATTTGGCTCACAGAATGCAAACTATCTGCTCCTTCTTTGCAGGGATATGTACTCAATCCTTTTAGCAACTCAGGCCCTTCCACTGCAATAGATAAATTATCGATGCAGTTTCCCTCGATATTTAGATATTTTTTTTAAAAAAAATGTTTCTTTTTATTGCACTTATAAGGAACGTATGAACAAGAAAAATAAAAAAAATAAATTAGTAAAATGTGCATCCATAAATTAGTAAAATGTGCATCCATGCTCAGTGCCTTTGCCACTTTCCCATAGTAACAGAAAATAAAACCTGTGATATTTCTTATGTTTGGGTATGATATTGTCAGCCTTCCCAGATAGACAGGAAACAGGACCTTATGAATTAATTCTACTTTATTGTAAGGCTATGTGAACAGAATCTTGCAAGTACAAATCTCCCGCCGTCTCTTTTACAGCCTGAAAAGTTAGGAGGTTCCTTTCCAGTGGTGGGATTCAAATAGGTGAACAACCAGTTCTCTGTGTGGATGCCGCTTCCGGCAGTCCGTTCTGGGCCTGGGCAACAAAGAATTAGCTACCGGTTCTGCCGAAGTGGTGCGAACTGGCTAAATCCCACCACTCTTCCTTTCTGTGTCTCTTTCTCTGTCCATTATGCAGCTGTGGGTTATCTGATCTCTTATCTCATAATTTCCTAGGCAGCATCTTTTTCTCCCCCCCCCCTCCTCCCCTCCTCTTAAGGTCATTCCCAAATGCCATTATAGATCTCAAAGAAAGGTTGGTTTAGAGTAATTTAGGCACTTAAATATTGTGCCTCACAGCAAAGAGATGGGCTTTCAGCTCTTTAGATTCCTTTTCATTCCTGTAACTTGATGTTAGGAACCTTTTAATCTGGAAGGATACACGATGAGCAATAATTAGAGTGTTCATGAACTTCATTCTGGAAGTCATTTAAAACTGATCTCTAAGAATGTGTAAAAACTAGTGTTTCTTTTTTCAGTTAATTGAGCATCAAGAAAGAGATAAAATTTGCTGGCACATTTTTAATATTTAAAGAAGTGCCGTCAGCTAGAAACACCAGCATTTATCGTTAAGAAAAAGGCACCGCAGATCCAGTTTAAGGAAGGCAGTTTTTTGAAAACGAAAAATCTCACTTATAGTTGCCATGACCTAAATTCAAAATATTAGGGTTTAAACCTTGTATTATACATTTTGAAAGAAGAGTGCAAAGTAGCAGGATATATAGAATGGACTAATTCCCAGTTTTATTCTCCTATGAGAAGTTTCACTTTGATTTGATCAAATTACCCCATAAAGCCAAATCTTCGTTGATGGATTGAATCAACTACCTTTGAATTAATTTGGCGATAATTTGTGTGCATACATTCATCACATCTTCTTCAGACTAAAGCTTCAAATCAAATTGATTCAATGATCTGAATTGAAAAGGTGAATAAATATGTGGGTACGGGGAGTTGAAAAGAACTTGATGGCAAATAATAAATCAGATTGATTATTCAAGTCTTTGAATCAGTTCTGACATTCCACGCTGATGTGGCTCTTGAAATTGAACAATAAATTCCAATATCAATAATTTCCAATTAAATATTGGCTCATTCACACACACCCTAAGCGTCTGCCAAATGGAGGTTAGTCCACCCTATTATGTTCCCCATAGCTACTGTGGGAAGAGTCCAGAGAAATAAATATTTTGGGGAATATTAAAAAGGCAGAATATATTTCTGCAAAGGAATAATGGAGAAGATCTTTAAAAGGCAGAAACTTCTCCCTCCCCCCAGCCAGAAAACTCAGCAGAAACCAGCTTTTAGAAATGCAGATGTAATAATCCATTCAGGAAGGTTGGGGCCAGGAAGCTAGAAGCTGATGAGGTTAGGAAGACAAAGACCTCTAAAATCTACATACCCCACCCAAACTCTAAAAGACATGGATTAACCCACCAATACCAAAAGGGCACACTCAGACTCAGGTCAAACTACATGACACAGGAAATACAAAGCCTCAGACAGGAACAGGAAACAACCTCAAGAGCCCCAGAAGGTATAAAAACCCACCACTCCCTGCTACATGTGGTCAGTTTTCCCAGAGCCAACTTTCTGTCTGGCTCTCCTCTTTAATAAACTGCAACCTTCTTTCTAAAGCAGTCTCTATTTTGTTTATTCCCAGCTTAGATTGGACCCTGATGAAGATTTTTCTTTCAACACTACCTATGGTTGTGAAAGTTGGACCTTAAAAAAGCAAGACAAGAATAAATCACTTGTTTGAGCTGTGGTTTTGGAGAAGGATCCTGCATATTCCTCAGACAGCGAAAGTGACTAACAAGCAGCCATTGGAGTGCATAACACCAGACATGTCACTGGAAGGTAAAAAACCAACAAAACTGCATCTCTCTTACTTTGGCCATGTCATGTGGGGGAATTCACTGGAGAAAACAATTATGTTTGGAAAAATTAGGAGTAAAAGGAAACCAGGCTGCCAAAGAACACGGTGCCTAGACACCATCAAAGCTGATGCCAGGCAGAGCATAGAACAACTCAAAGCAATAGTGCAAGATTGGAAGATGTGGAGAGACCGGGCCCACAGAATCACCAAGAGTCGGGCGTGATTGAATGGATAACATCATCATCATCATCATCATCATCATCATCATCATCATCATCATCATCATCATCATCACCATCACCATCACCATCACCATCACCACCATCATCATCATCCTTCTACCAATTGTTAGAAGCTTTCCAGAGTCACTTATGTTGGTAGAAGATCTAGTGCTGGTCTATATTTAGGTAAGATCCAGGATATAGATGCCAGAAGTTGATGGTAAGATATATAGAGGGGAGAAAATGCTCAACCTGAGTATTCCAAGCAAGTCCTTCCTCTCTGTTTAAAAAAAAAAATGCTGTCATAGTAGGAAGGATTTTAAGGCTCAACATGTTGTACAGGTAGACCTCAGCTTAGAACTGTAGGAAGTCAGCTTCCCCTCTCCTAGAGAATGAAATATTTTGGGGAATATTAAAAAGAGGCAGGATAGAAAAAAATCTTAACAAAGGCAGAAAGCAGCCCCAGTCCTCCTGCTATAGGGGAAAAAAGCCTCAAGCAAAATGCCCAGTCTTTAGGAGATTTTGAATGGATATTCAGAAAGACTGGGCCAATCTATTCACAAACAAAACACCTCCAGCCCCCACAGCTGTTGGGATTAAGAGTTTACATCCCCCCACCCAAATTCTAAGGACAGGACATGACCTTTAGAACATAATAGGACTAACCCACCACCATTGACACAAGGCTCACTTCATTGCACAAACCCCTGGAGCTTCTCAATCAAAAGGTATAAAAACCCACCCACTCTCAACTCCATTTTGTCAACTGTCCCAGAACTGCATGCTGTTGCTGGTTCTGCTCATCAGTAAACAAGAACCTTCTTTCCTAAGCAGCTAGCCTCCATTTTATTTCTAGCATCTTAGCCTCCATTTTATTTACTCCTGGCTTGGAACTGGACCTGATCTTTTCTTTCAACTAAACAGTTTGTTTAGTGACTATTCAAAGTTACAACAGCACTGAAAAAAGTGACTTATAACCATTTTTCCGAGTTATGACTGTTGCAGTATCCTGTGGTCACATGATCAAAATTTGGATGCTTGGCAACTTTCCTGGGTTTATGATAGGTGCAGTGTCCCTGGGACTTATGATCACCTTTTGCAACCTTTTGATAAGCAAAGTCAATGGGGAAGCCAGATTCACTTTACCAACTTAACAACTGCAGTGATTTACTTAACACCTGTGGCAAGAAAGGTCGCAAAATGGGGGAAAATTTACTTGACAACTGTTTTGTTTAGCTAAGGAAATTTTGGGCTCAATTGTGGTTGTAAATAGAGAACTACCTGGATAAGATGTTGGGCTGGGACTGAAAGTCCCAAATCAACTCCAGCATAGCTTAGCTCAAAGTCTTCAGCTGGGTGACTTTGGTCCAAGCGATCTCTTGGCTCATAAAATAAAAAATAATCTCCATTTGAGTCATCCTGAACTCTTGCAGAAAAGGCAGAATATAACTCTAACAAATAATACAATAAAAAGCCAGCCAAATGGTAGTAAGACATTCCACAGGGCTTAATTTGCTTTTGAAATTTCCCTGGTGTTTCTGATGGCAGGGGGATTAATTGAGCCTTTTTTTTTTTGTGGGGAACAGGTCATTACAGCCTTTTGTTTAAAAGATATTAAAGACTACCAACAGCAATACAGGGCTAAAGACAGATGCTTGACTTTCATTTGGTTCTAGAAGAAAATTATCAATTCCCAGGTGGGAAGGCAGATGGTTTTTGTTCACAGAATTTGCGAGGTTGTTACACATCTCAGGTCTCATTCCTGTTCAACCTTTCTCATCTTGCATGTGACTGCAACTAAGTGTGGTGACTGCATAGAATAGTTAATAATTCCCCGTATCCTTTTTCCCCCATCACCTTTAAACCAATGTGGTCTTGCACAATCGTTTAATGAACCTGAGTTGATTAAAGTGGAAACAGTGCTAAGATCTTTTTCTTTTTTCTTTTAACAGTAAGAAACCAGCAAAATAACCTTGGGCAACGCTGTAATAACAAAAGTCTAAGCATGCAATCTGACCCGATTTATACACAAAACGAATGCAATTGATGGCAAATGTGAATGATTCAAGATAGCAATTACTTTGTTTGCTCTCGCTCATCCAGGTCATGGTTGCCCCAAAGGTGCTTTTTCAGAAGGCAACTGGACTTTCTTGTTTTCCTTTTTTTCTTTGAAGATGTTTCACTTCTCATCCAAGAAGCTTCTTCAGCTCTGACCGGGTGGTGGGGAATGGAAGGATTTATACTCCTTGCAGACAGTTGGTCATTTGCATTCTTTTAGAGCAGGGCTTTTCAACCTGTGGTATGCGTACCACTTGTGGTACATTAATGAGTGGCAGGTGGTACGCAGCTCCGCCTAGCCAAGTGTAATGGGGAAGGGAAAGAGCCAGCACAGGCAAAGACTTACAGTGAGAGAGTCCTCTGGAGCTGCAGATTTTACTTACGAATGGAGCCATTTGGGGAGGCTGCCTTAGCCGGCAGCCAGTACTTACATTTTTTTTTCTTCCTTAAGTGCCGGCTGGGCTCCTTACTTTCCTTTCTAGCCAGTAGCTAATTCTTAAAGGGGAAGTGCCTTTTTAAGCTAGTTCACTCAGCAGCTTGCCTTTTCTGTCTCTGGAGGGCTTTCCTTGTTTGATCAATATATGGAAGAGAGAAAATATGGGGGGGTTCAAATTCTTCCTTCAGAAGGAGATGGGAATGAGAAAAAGGCAGGGAAGGGAGGGAGGGAAGGAAGTCCCGCCTTAGCAGTTGGCCACCAGCAGCTCTGCCATTGACTTTGCTTGTCAAAAGGTTGCAGAAGGGGGTCACATGACCCTGGGACACTCTGACCATCATAAATATGAATCAGTTGCCAAGCATCCAAATATAAATCACATGACCCTGTTGCTGCAATGGTCATAAGTGTGAAAAAGGGTCATAAGTCATTTCAGTGCAATTGCAACTTTGAACAGGTTTTTTTTTTGTCACCAAGTTTTTGACACCTTGCTAGGTGGTACTCGAATATTGCCATATCCTAAAAGTGGTACAATCGGTGAAAAGGTTGAAAAGCCCTGTTTTAGAGAGTCGTTGAGGCCACTTGGAGGTTTATCTGTGTCCTCAGGGTGAGTGGTGCAAATGGGTGTGGAATCTTCTTGGCTGCAGGATGTTTTCTGCCTGTTCCTGCAGTCTGCAATGTTCATATTTCCGGACCATTCGAAGGGTGTTCATGCCAAAGTGCATAGCTAAATGTCTGTAACTATAATGGTTGTTCCAAAGATGCCTTTTCAAGAGGCAAGAGAAATCTCTTTTCCACTGGTATGTTTCAGGCTATCTGGTATGTTCCTGGTATGTTCCACTGGGTGCACACCAGGTCCCCTCTATTAAATGCTATCATTTTGAGGGACCAAGGAAACACACTTAACAGACACAAGGAACTGGAACAACATGGTCAGCTATAAGAGAAATACATTCATTGCTACTTGTCTGTTTACAAGAATCTCACCAGACTAATTGCCCATTATGGTCATAAGTTTGGATGGTTGTAAAGTGGGTCAACCATGTGCCCAACCTGGTTTTGTGGTCTTTTTTGTGCTGGTCAAGGCAGAGGGGGACAGGTTGTTCAGCAGAGCACCAAAGGGAAGGACAAGAAACAATGGTCGGAAGCTGATCAAGGAGAGAAGCAACCTGGAATTCAGGAGAAACTTCCTGACAGTGAGGACAATTAACCAATGGAACAGATTATTGTGGGCGCTCCATCGCTGGAAGTTTTTAAAAAGAGACTGGACAATCATCTGACTGAGATGGTATAGGACCTCCTGCTTGAGCAGGGGGCTGGACTAGAAGACCCTCAAGGTCCCTTCCAGCTCTATTCTATTCTATTAAGTGAACTAATTGTTTGCTATGGGCTAGTTTTGTCAAAAACTGGATATGCCATTTTTAGACAAAAACATGGTAAAACACAGTTGCATGACTGTGGGATGCTGCAAACAGCCATGAGGGTCATCATAACTTTGAACTGTGAAACCATTGGTTGTAAAGCAAGGACCACCAGTATATATTTCCTAAAAAGAAAAAAAGCCACAGAAGATTGGTGTCTTATGTAGCACACATTTTGTGCAATTTTCTTATCCTAGAGCATGTACTAATCGCCAATCGGATTACTGGTTAGGGACCAGCTGTTATTCTCCCAGACCTCTCAACTCAGGACACTGACATTCCAGTACACGTGATTATTAACTTCAATAATTAATTTTACTATGCAGGAGTCTCCATAGGAAATGGTAAAAAAAAAGATCTAGGTGACACCTGCAATGGAGTAGCTAAAACTCCACTTAGATGCACATGCAATACAACTAAAAAAGAAAGAAAGAAAGAAAGCAGATGTAGAAGAAGGAGTGGCAAGGCCTGAGTGGTGGAGTCAAGAGAGGAATATAGGAGTATCTGAGTGAATTCTGGCACATTGAACTCTTGAGGACAGTTTCATTCCTCCAGTCTTGTACAGGGAGAGACAAAGTTTTGAAATTGTTCTCAGCTGTAACTAATACATCTATTTAATATTCAGAATAAGCCTCCTAATGAATTAATCTGTTTAGCATTCATAATCTTCAGTCTATGAAATTATCTTAGGTTCACTTTAAAGAGATTAAATGAACATAAGAATATAATATAAAGTTACTTGTCACCCTTTGGGGGGGAAAACAGCTTCTCTCTTTGAATATTGGTTTTTGAAGTGGAATATGGATTTAGGAAATGGAAGGAGGCAAAAGATTAAAAGTGGATTACTCTTTAAATCATTAAGTTGGATTACATGCAACGGAAGACATATTTCTATATAAAGGTGTGAACTATCTTACCATTTATCATACCTTTAAAAACATACAGGTTTTATATTAATATTAAAACTGAGCTAAATGTAATTAATGCTTTTCCCAGACACTATATTATAAACAGTTTGGTTTGGGCATTGTTGGTCAAAGTTTCCCTTGCTCACTTAACAGAATAAGAGTTGGAAGAGACTTGGAGGTCTTCTAGTCCAACCCCCTGCTCAGGCAGGAAACCCTATACCATTTCAGACACGTGGCTGTCCAATCTCTTCTTAAAAACCTTCCAGTAGTTGACTATGGAGATTCTCAGACATCCAAGTCATGGTTGTCCCAAAGGTGCTTTTTCAGGAGGCAACTGGACTTTCTTGTTTTTCTTTGAAGATGTTTCGCTTCTCATCCAAGAAGCTTCTTCAGCTCTGACTAGATGGTGGGGAATGGAAGGATTTATATTGATCAACTGTCAGAAAAGCCAACACAGTCCTAGGCTGTATTAACAGAGGGATAGAATCAAGATCATGTGAAGTGTTAATACCACTCTAAAATACGTTGGTAAGACCACATTTGGAATATTGCATGCAGCTGTGGTCGCCATGGTGTAAAAAAACATGTATAGAGAAGAGCAACAAAGATGATCAGGGGACTGGAGGCTAAAACATATAAGGAACGATTGCTGGAATTGGGTATGTCTAGTTTAATGAAGAGAAGGACGAGGGTTGACATGATAGATGTGTTCCAATATCTCAGGGGTTGCCAGAAAGAAGAGGGGGTCAACTTATTCTCCAAAGCACCTGAAGGCAGGACAAGAAGCAACAGATGGAAATTAACCAAAGAGAGAAGCAACCTAGAACTAAGGAGAAATTTCCGGACAGTTAGAACAATTAATCAGTGGAACGGCTTGCCTCCAGAAGTTGTGGGTGCTCAACACTGGAAGTTCTTAAGAAGAGGCTGGACAGCCATTTGTCTGAAATGGCATAGGGTTTTCTGCCTGAGAAGGGGGTTGGACTAGAAGACCTCCAAAGTCCCTTCCAACTCTGTTATTCTGTTATCTGGTTACTGCATGGAGAAATGCCTGCCTTATTCTGTTCAGGCCATCTGAGTCTAAGCTGAAAATGCTGTAGAAACATCATAGAGATAATGACCTATTTCAGCACCATTTGCCTTTGACTGTTCTTTCTTCTCTGCAGTTGATCATGAGATTTATCCTGGCTTTTGTTCTGAAGCACATTCCCGGGTCCCTAGCGGCAACTTGGCTGGCTGTGAGTGCCATCTATATAGAAACACCTGCTGTTAGTTTGTGGCCTCTCTGCTAGCAGTCAGAAATATTCCTTTGTGAAGCACTGAGATTAATTTCGACCAGCAGAGAAGTATGGGAGCTGCAACCCAGTGTAATTTCAATGCATTGCACAGAGGCAGAATTTACTCTTAGCTCCGTAACCCTGCCATTACTCCAAGCTAATTTGGATTAGAGACACAAAATGTTCTCGCCCCTCTTGTTTGCTGCTGTTGACCACAGTCCCATCTTGTGATCAGTTTTATGGAGCCTGATAAGTGCTTTCTGTAAAATGATGAATGAGTGGTTGCTTTTTATTTTGTCGATTAGGCTCGGAACTGTGGCCAAAGTTTTGGATGACTTATAATACCAAAGCTACATCTGTCATGAGTTCTCCTCGAAAAAGAAGACTGGGATGATTAAGAGAAGACAATGTAGATTAAGAGTTGACTTGGATGACCTGATGACAATTGTTCTTTTGCAATAGTGACAAATATCTGTAGCTCGGGTATAGGATGAGGGTGAAGGTTCGTTCTCCGAGCTTGTAGGTTGGTTTCTGAACGTTTTGTTACCAGGCTAGGTAACATCTTCAGCGGAGTTTAGGGGATGTCAGTGTTGGTGTTTTTCTAAAATCTAAACACTAAAATCATCGGCCACGCTACCACCCGCCACGCTCATGAGTTCATCCACAAGCAATTCCATCAACAGACACATTGATCTACAACCAGCCTATGAACCCCTCAGAATCCAAATCAATCACACAGTCAACAGGAGACAGCACCAACCCACAACCAACCCACAACCAACTCATGCAAGCCCCCTCCCCCCCTCAGCAGGTCACCTTCCAATGACCCTGGGGTGGGCACGGTTTTGCCATGACGCATCTGGCCCGCGGGCCGGCAGTTTGACACCCCTGACCTAGACAGTGGGAGAGTTGGAAAATGTTCTCCTTCCCATATTCCAAAACCCACAAAAATCTAATGTACAACAAATGGTTACTAAGTGCTTTCATGCCATGGTTTTCTTCCTAACATTTGGTAAACAAAAATTGCTCATCGAACTTCTGTTATTTTGTTTTTTATGCTTTTCATACAATACAGCATTTCCATTGTAAAAAAAAAAGCTGACATAAGTAGCATCCCATAGGAGGTCATAAAAAAAGACTGTTGTATTAACTTCAGTAAAACTTGTTTATACAGAGATTTTGGACATCAAGGATTTACAATCCTGTTGACATTCTGAAACGATTTCCTTACATAGGCATAAATACACATCAATGTATACCTGTCTAGCTTCACTCAAAGTTTACTTGGCCAGGCTAGGATTCCATTTCAGAAGTACTTTGTTCTTTGTGATGGCTCCAAAGGATTACAGATCCCATCCACTTTTATAATTTCAACAAGCCTTGGCCATTTTTTATGGAGAGTCCTTGGTGCTCTCCAAGCTTCGTAGTTTACTTGCAGACAGTGGTGGGATCCAGCCGGTTCGCACCACTCCGGCAGAACCGGTAGCTAATTTTTTGTTGCCCAGGCCCAGAATGGACTTCCGGAAGCGGCATCAACACAGAGAACCGGTTGTTCACATATTTGAATCCCACCACTGCTTGCAGATGTTTCATTAGCCAACTAGGTAACAGCATCAAAATGTTCTAATGCTGGGAAAAGGTGGAAGGAAAGAGAAGAGGGGGACCAGCAGCAAGATGGGTGGACTCTGTTACAAGACAATGAGTGCACTGTTGGAAGAGCTGAGAGGCCGGGTTAAGAACATATCACCATGGAGTAAATCTATCTTCATGGTTGCTGAGAGTAAAAAATGACTATCAATCAACAGAAGCCACCTTTGGTTGAATTCAGCCAATACGTCAAGCCAAAACTAAGCAAATTCTATGAGAGCTTAGTATAAGATGTTAACATCTTCCTTGCAGTCTCCTAAACTTATATGATTCTTGTAGGAATATAAAGAAGATTAGGAAGTTATTTCTTGAGTCAAGGAAATTATATACCATCAAATGTAGCTTCTACTTACCTTTCCTATTTCTCACTCTTATTCTCAAGCAACTAAAGCCCTTCAAAATATCCTTCCTTCCTTCCTTCCTTCCTTCCTTCCTTCCTTCCTTCCTTCCTTCCTTCCTTCCTGCCTTCCTGCCTTCCTGCCTTCCTGCCTTCCTGCCTTCCTGCCTTCCTGCCTTCCTGCCTTCTTTCCTTCCATTGGTCTGTATACACACAGACATACACCAGCATTTCTTTCTTTCTTTCTCTCTCTCTCTCTCTCTCTCTCTCTCTCTCTCTCTCTCTCTCTCTCTCTCTCTCTCTCTCTCTCTCTCTCTCTCTCTCTCTCACACACACACACACACACACACACTCACACAAAGACACATATTTGTGTGATTGTATACATGAATATGCTACAGCTACATATCACTATACATTATAACTACATTCATCAATGGTAAAGTAGCAGCTGTGAGCAAATAAATTATAGCTGTGAATCACGCCTTGCTCTTCTTAGGCCATTTAAATACATGGGATTTATCCTAATCATTGCTAACTCTAGTCCCATTGCTGCCAATTTATCCACTCCACCGAGAACTAAATTTGGAGTTAACCCTAAAATGCGATTGGTTCCAAATCTTTTAACTGTCTCTGTAACCTGGTTTCCAAGTGGATGAATGGAAAAAGCTTTACTGTATGTTCTAATTGGCTTACTTTCTCTTCTATCAAAACACTTTTTCTCCTCTGTCAGGGGCTGGTTCAGAGCCAAGATGGTTCAGATGAACGATTTTTAAACCCTGAATAGATTGAAATGTTACTACAGAACATCTATGATGCAGCATATGCACATTCTATGATAACAGGGCTCTGTAACCTGTTTATTGTACTGACTTACGACCACAATTGAGCCCAAAATTTCTGTTGCTAAGGGAAACATATGTTAAGTGAGTTTTATTCCATTTTACAACCTTACTTGGCACAGTTGTTAAGTGGATCATTGCAGTTGTTAAGTTACTTACACGGTTGTTAAGTGAATCTGGCTTCCCCATTGACTTTGCTTGTCAGAAGGTTGCAATAGGGGATTGCATGACCTCAGGACACCGCAACGCTCATAAATATGAGTCAGTTCCCAAGAGCCTGAATTTTGATCACATGACCCTGGGGATGCTGCAGTGGTTGTAAGTGTGAAAAACAGTCCCAAGTCACTTTTTAAAGTGCTGTTGTAAACTGTGAATGGTCACTAAATGAACTGTTATAAATCAAGGACTACCTGTAGTCTGTAGTTGAGGTGTCTATTGGGGAGGAATGCTGGGAACGTGAAACACAAGTGATGAAGGCAATATTGCAAAATTGTGATGCATGTTTGCTACTTCTAAATTTGCTACTTCTAAATTTGCATTGTGATGTCACTCACATGTCTAAACCCCTATGTCAGGGGTCTTCAAACTTGGCCCTTTTATGACTTTGTGGACTTCAACTCCCAGAATTCCTCAGCCAGGCACACTGGCTGAGGAATTCTGGGAGTTGAAGTCCACAAGTCATAAAAGGGCCAAGTTTGAAGTCCCCTGCCCTATGTGGATTGTGGTTTAGCCATTCTTAGGCATTGCGTAGCAGGACCTGATGGAGATGGGAGGATTTTAACCTGACTGTAGGTACCCCCGGATTTATAACTGTTCATTTAGTGACAACTCAAATTTACTACAGTACTGAAAAAAGTGTCTCATACTTAGGGCCATTGGAGTATCCCCTTGGTCACGTGATCAAAATTCGAGTGCTTAGCAACCAGCGAGTATTTATGATGTACTGTTACAGGATTGCCATTTGCGACTTTCCTAGCCAGCTTCCAACAAGCAAAATGTCATGGTTCCAATAGATGAGACCAGTAAAAAGAACTCCAAGGCAAAAAGGTTTCCTTAAAGAACATATTTATTTGGCTACATGGTAACAGTACGATCAAAAGTGAACCCAAGATTGAAGTTCCTCCCCTAAGGTTACAATGTTACAAAGTTGAACTTCCCACCCCAGTAATACGTCATAAATCACAATCCCCAATTAACTACTTGTGCGGGCTTTCTAACGGAAGCTTTAGCCGCCAAAATGCAACCAGCAATGACCTTGGTTCCCACAGAACAATTTATTGTTTTGACTAAGCTAAAAACACTCACACACCCCCATTTCTGTGGCAACCGAAAACGAAGGGAAAATAGCTTCAGCCAAATTCGTTTGTAGAGTTGACACAAAGTCAATGAGAAAAGCAGGATTTGCTTAATGACCACATCATTCATTTAACACATAGTGATTCCCTTAACACCCTTACAAAAAAGCTTGCAAAATCAGGCATAATTCACCTAACAACTGCCTCATTTAACAATGGAATTCCTGGTCCCAATTGTGGTGATAAGTCAAGGATTGTTGTTGTTGTTAGTTGCGAAGTCATGTCCGACCCATCGCGACCTCATGAACAACGTTCCTCCAGGCCTTCCTGTCCTCTACCATCTTCTGGAGTCCATTTAAGCTCACGCCTACTGCTTCAGTGACTCCATCCAGCCACCTCATTCTCCGTCATCCCCTTCTTCTCTTGCCCTCAATCTTTCCCAGCATTAGGCTCTTCTCCAGTGAGTCCTTCCTTCTCATTAGGTGGCCAAAGTAATTGAGTTTCAACTTCAGGATCTGGCCTTCTAAAGAGCAGTCAGGGTTGATCTCCTCTAGGACTGACCGGTTAGATCGCCTTGCAGTCCAGGGGACTCGCAGAAGTCAAGGACTACTTGGATACAGATGGGATCTAGTCACTATTCATGACTTCCTCTTGACTAGACGGAACATTTTAAGCCAAACTCCAGCAATAATTACAGGTGGTATCTATTTCCAAAGTGGCATCTTGAATTTATAAAACATAGATTAATATGTGTTGGAAGTGTCCTTAAGGAACATGTAATCTAGTAGGATCCCACTGCTATTGCATGCTTGATAGAAGGATATCCGCCTGCTTATAGGTCTTCTTAGAAGAATAATTTGGAGTTCTAACTCGAGCCGGGATAAATACAAATGAGATCCAGACAGTTCTGAGGAAAGAAGAAATATTTATTCCTAAAAGCAAAGAGTTTGCCTTTAGGGACAGCTGCAGAGAAATGGGGTACAGTGACACAGTTATATAGGGGAGCTGGTCCTGGGAGTGGGTGTGTCTACGTGCTGATTTTAGGGTGATACTTGAGGGCATGCATGTGTTTGTGTGCATGTAGGTAAGTCAACTATGATTTTTATTCTTGTGAACATGCAGTTTCACTGGGAGACCTCATTTAATTAACTCTATTTGTGTTCACCGATCTTATCCTTTGATATGTGGATTAGGTTTGGGTAACTTATTTGGGGGGGGGAGAGGAAGTTTGAGTAAAAGATTTCCCCCTTTTGCTATTTTTACTTGATTAAGTTAGTTTCAGCTTGACTATCAATTATCTAGTGGAGACCCTGATTCTTAGTCCACTGTGGATTTTGTTAATGTTTTAAGGGAAGATGGAAACTATAAAAAATAACATATATTTTGATGTAAAACTTCGCACAATCTCTACCAAGAAAAATCCACCACTTCTCAAGAAAAATGAAAGAATTTACTGTGTATTGCTTTTCACAAGCATTCCCTTAGTATTACTGAGAGTCTGATTAGCCTTTTCACCCAGACTGCCAAAGATAGCTAAGCACCTGATTTTCCTTGACTCCTAATCTGTAAACTAGCCCTTGCAATCATATATTTTGCAATTTTGCAAGCATTTCCTGCCCTGAAGCTGCCAGTGGATTATAACCCAAAGTAAAGTTACCAGGTCTGTAGCCTCCACATTAAATTGAGAAATGATCCTATGTAATAATTGAGGGTTGTCAGGTTGCATCCATGTCAGACAAATTTGCCATCTGCAAAATAATCCCCTTGGACTTCCTGAGCTACGTCGAGATGGAGAGTGAGCATGTCTAATGCACTTATCCTGCATCACCTTTATTGCTCTTTTCCTGTCATTGCCATGATGGATGGATTTGTTAAAGTACAAATGAAAGGGGTGTCTCTTGATAGGGCTAGATTTAAAAATGTGTTATTACATATTTATTGCTTTGGGGATGTTTTGTCCTTCTCCTGCATGATAGGCCCTAAGGACCAGTCTATCTTTTGTAAAAGAAATGGAGAAACCTAGAACTGACACCGAACAGCACCAGTTCGATTGGAGCAACACAAAAATCATCAGCCACGGTCAGTGGTGGGATTCAAATATGTGAACAACCGGTTCTCTGTGTGGATGCCGCTTCCAGAAGTCCATTCTGGGCCTGGGCAACAAAAAATTAACTACCAGTTCTGCTGAACTGGTGCGAACTGGCTGAATCCCACCACTGGCCACGGTACTACCCACCACGCTCGTGAGTTCATCGAAGCCTGACACTCCACAAGCAATTCCATCAACAGACACATTGACCTACAACCAGCCTCTGAACCCTTCAGAATCCAAATCAACCACACAGCCAACCAGAGACAGCACTGACCCTCAACCAACCCTCGTAAGCCCCCCCTCCCACCAGCAGTTCACCTCCCAATGTCCCTGACTGGATGTAACCTCCCCATCACAAGACCCATCACAAGCCTCTCACTGATGACTCACACCTAACCCATCGCAAGACCTTCACTTGACACCCGCACAGCTGAAGCCCTTATAAACAGAAGAACATTGACACTGACATCCCCTAAACTCTGCTGAAGGTGTTACCTAGCTTGGTCATAAAATGTTTGGAAACCAACCCACAAGCTTGGAGAATGAACCTTCACTCGAGCTACAGATATTCGCCATTATTGCAAACCTAGAATTATTTCAGGGGAAAGGACCAGATAAGATTATACAATTACAGGTAGTCCTTGACTCACAATAATTCATTTAGTGACCATGCAAAGCAGTGAAAAAAAGATTTACAATTGGTCCTCACCTTTACAACTGTTGCAGCATCCTCATGGTTCCATGTTCCTGCTTGGGAATCAGGCATGTATTTATAATGGTGGCAGCATCCCAGGGTCATGTGATCCCCATTTGTGACCTTTCCAGCTGGCTTCCAATAAGCAAAGTCAACGGGGGAATACGGGATTTGCTTAACAACCGCATGATTCACTTAACAACTCTAGCAAAAAAGGTCTTAAAATTGTGACTCACTTAACAACCGAATGCATAACAATGGAAATTCTGGTCCCAATTGTGGTCGTAAGTAGAGGACTACCTTTAAGTAGATACGGAGTCTGGTAGCATCTTTAAGATTGAACATATGGAGCCTTAGTGGAACAACCTTATTAGAACATAAGCTTTCAGGAAAGCTTATGTTAGTCTGTCTTGAAAGGGCCAACACACTCCATGTCTATTTAAAGACATCTTGACTTAAGAGTAAAATTTAGCTGCCCACTAGAACCTGGAGACACCTACCTTCTTTATTAATAAACTTCTTCATTTTAAGATGACTAGGGGTGACATGATAGCAGTGTTCCAATATTTGAGGGGATGCCACAAAGAAGAAGGGGTCAACCTATTTTCCAAGGCATCTGAGGGCAGGACAAGAAGGAATGGATGGAAACTCATCAAAGAAAGAACCAACCTAGAACTAAGGAGAAAATTCCTGACAGTTAAAAGAATTAATCAGTGGAACAACCTGCCTCCAGAAGTTGTGGGTGCCCGATCACTGGAGGTTTTCTAAGAAGAGACTGGACAGCCATTTGTCTAAAATGATATAGGATCACCTGCTTGAGCAGGGGCTTGGACTAGAAGATCTCCATGGTCCCTTCCAACTCTGTTGTTCTGTTTCTGTTAAATAAATATTAAAAACCTCTGCTCTGGAAATCATATTTGGCTCACAGAATGCAAAGTGTCTGCTCCTTCTTTGCAGGGATATATATACTCAATCCTTTTAGCTACTCAGACCCTTCCACTGCAATAGATAAATTATCGATGCAGTTTTCCTCTATTATTCTGTATTCTGTAGCTATTAGTCTATCTAGCCTATTCTGATCAGCACTATCAGCAAAGGCTAATCTGCATCTAATCAGCAAAGCCTAATCCAGATGCCAGTATAGCCACTGCTGGGAATTCTTAGAGTTCAAATTCACATGTCTGAAGGATATCAAGATAAGGAAAGGCTAATTTAATATTTTTAGCTATCCTATTTGGACTACGCTTGGAACTAAATCTAGGACCTTCTCTGTACTTTTTCCAACATAAAAATAAAGCAGATTTTCTAATTTATATACAATTGTGAAGTACACCTAATTTCACAGCTGAACTAAAAGAGGACGCTCTTTTGCAAAAAACAGCATAACGTTTAAAACTGGGGAAGTATTTAATTGAGTGATTGTTCATAGCAAATGGGACAAGAGTAAGAAATACAGTTCTGTTCTTTGGATCAACTTTTTTTAAAAAATTTCTGAAAGTAAGTTGGAATAGATTAAGTTTGGGTGGGAGGGTAAAAACATTTTAAAACATTCTGTACATTAAAAAGTACACTTTGATACTTGGCAGTACTACAGCAACATGTATATGAAACCAATTAGCTTCACTGTATCACAATATCATATTTACTTTTAATAAAAAATTCTGTCCTCTTCTAAAACATACAGCCCACTCAGAATAGCTATTAGCATGTCTGGTATAAAGATCTAGATTGTCTAGGACAGGGCTTTTCAACCTTTTCACCCATTGTACCACTTTTAGGATATGGCAATATCCAAGTACCACCAGTTGCCTAGCAAGGTGTCAAAAACTTGATGATCAAAAAAAAAAGAAGGGAAAAAGTGATAAAGTACAGGTAGTCCTTGACTTACAACAGTTCACTTAGTGACTGTTCGAAGTTACAATGGCACTGAAAAAAGTGCCCAAGGCACAGCCGAGCAAGACACCTGCCTGCCCACCCAGCGGCGCTCTCATTCCCCTCCCCCGCTACCACTTTTCTAGGATGGTCGCGTACCACCTGCCAGGTGCCAATGTACCACAGGTGGTACCCGTACCACTGGTTGAAAAGCCCTGGTCTAGGATCATTTAAAAAAAGTAAATGACATAACAGGAGGAAAGAGAGAGAGAGTCTTTTTAAGGAATGTATGATGCTCTCTTCTAGATTTGATAAAACTATGGCAACTTTACGACCTGTGGACTTCAACTCCCAGAATTCCTGACCCAGCTTTCTCGGGAATTCTGGGAGTTGAAGTCCACAGGTCACAAAGTTGCCATAGTTGCCCACTCCTAGATTAACCTATCCATTTGAACTGAATTGCTAAATTACCAGATCAGCCAGAGGTATGGTGGCTCAGTGGCTTAATGATGCTGGAGATGATCTCTACTCCAGTGGTTTGAGTCCTAGCACTGCATGGCAGGGTGAGCTCCTGTCACTCCCCTCAGCTTCTGTCTACCTAACAGTTCAAAAGTATATTCTATGCAAGTAGATAGATAGGTACCACTTCAATCGGGACATAAGCTGGTCTTCTGTGCAGGCAGTCAGATTCCTGCCGGTTCTGAACCTTCCCAGCTGTGGTGCCCATTTGCAAGGCAACTCCGGGAAGAAAAGGATCCTTGGTGATGCTGTAGCAAAAGCCACTCATCTCTCTTTCTGGTGTGAAGTCAGCGTGCCCTTCTGTGGTGCACCCTTGGGAAGTGCACAAGCATTTCCTACAACAGAGTTGGCACCTTGGCAGCCAAACTAATATTCTGCAATAGCATCGTGGTCTCCAGGCTACTGTAAAACCGCCATACATTAATTATAATAATAACCAGATCAGCTTGATGATTCATATTCTGCGGGATGACTTCATCTTGATTCATTGACAGTATGAGCTTTTGCACATATATGCACCAATTTTGCAACCCGAGTGGGTGATTTGAAGCCACTCTGATCATCAAATTGAATCAAACATCTGGCCATAGTGGAAAAACTGTAGAGGAAAAATGAAGGGAAGCAAGGCTGAAGAGAGATAAAGCGTTAGATGTAGAAATTGCATCTTCATTGTCATATTCCAGCTATTGTAAGTTGCCTATTCCTAACACGCTAGGTGGCCGACATTACAGAAACATGTAACAATATATAGAACAATTAGCAGTTAAAGCCACAATTGAACTCTCAACCAGTGCAGTCCATGTAACTTAGCTTCTCCATAGCAAAGGACTTGAGGAAGTATAAGTGTTTACTACCTTTATAAATGTTAGGATGGTGATCACCATCCTGACCCCAAGGACAGACTACTGCAGAATGAGATAGCCATCCTTTGAGTGCTTGCCTTATTAGAGTAACAGAGTTCAAAAGGGCCTTGGAGGTCTTCTAGTCCAACCCCCTTCTCAGCGAGGGAACCCTATCCAGGGGTAGGCAACCTTGGCTCTTTTATGACTTGTGGACTTCAACTCCCAGAATTCCTGAGCCAGCATGGCTCAGCTTGGAAACCTTTCCCTTTCCCCTCAGCATGGCTGGCTCAGGAATTCTGGGAGTTGAAGTCCACGAGTCATAAAAGAGCCAAGGTTGCCTATCCCTGCCCTATACCATTTCAGTCAAATGCTTGTCCAGTCTCTTCTTATAAACCTCCAGTGTTGGAACTCTCACAATTTCTGGAGGAAAGTTGTTCCACTGAACAATTGTTTTAACTGTCAGGAAATTTCTTCTTAGTTCTAGATTTTATTAGTTCTATTATCTCTTGAAGGATTGGTACCCACTGTGTTCCTCCTTCCTGATTGGTGTGCTTTGGATGATAGATTCTACCTCATGAATAAACTCCAAAAGGTAGCATGGAGATTAACTAGAAAAGGTTTTATAAGTAATGATACACCAGTTTAGGTTGGGCTTAGAAGCCTACCAGGAACTGATACAATCCCGTTGCAGTTATTCCGTGAAATCAGCCACCCTCTCCACAGCTTAGCTTAGTTATTTCAAAAGAGAAAAATGAATTTGGGGAACAGCTGGCCTTTCCCAGTGTGCCCTATAATTCTAGGAGAATAAAAATTTAATGGAATATGGCTACAGGGAGTTCATAACACCAAGTGATCTCCAGGCTATAATTTTTTTTTTCATCTAGCTCATAATAAAGTTTATTATTACAAGACATAGTTGTGTCTAAGAGACCCGAAACTGTCGGGGATAAATCTCTTCATGGTTGATCACTTTGATAGCAGATGAAAGACAGTAAAAATAAGAGAATCCTTCCTCTCTACAGTATATCAGAACCTAGAAAACATTTATAAGAGACAAAACTCCATTCTTTTCTTCCTACTATGAGTATCCAGCTAGTCAATATAAAAAGATCTTGACCTGTCACTAATTCAGGTAGAGATACTCACTTTCAGTGCTCATATTTGCCCACAAATATTTGTTTTACAGCTACAGAACATTGCAACTTTTGTAATAGAGCAAAATGAATCCAGGCCACTCCTACTTAAACAAACTGAGATACTGCCTCAAGTAATGATGGTAACAGCTGTAATTCCTGAACTGTTGCCTTCTATCATCCATTCTTCTTCCTTAAAGAATGAAGCTACAGTACATGTTCAACAAGATCTGCTCTGTACTCTTAAATTAGCTGAAGGAGTCAGGAGGAGCGGAGCCAGGAGGAGCTAAGTTGAAGTAAATTTCTGTTACCAATGTGGTCTGCTATACTATATATAACAACAACAACAACAACAACAACAACAACAACAACAACAACAATAATAATAATAATAATAATAATAATAATAATAATAATAATAATAATAAAGTTGGAAGGGACCTTGGAGGTCATCTAGTCCAACCCCCTGCTCAGGCAGGAAACCCTATACCATTTCGGACAAATGGCTGTCCAATCTCTTCTTAAAAACTTCCAGTGTTGGAGCATTCACTGCTTCTGGAGGCAGGTTGTTCCACTGATTAATTGTTCTAACTGTCAGGAATTTTCTCCTTAGTTCTAGGTTGCTTCTCTCCTGATTAGTTTCCATCTGTTGCTTCTTGTCCTGCCTTCAGGCGCCTTGGAAAATAGCTTGACTCCCTCCCTCTTTGTGGCAGCCCCTGAGATATTGGAACACTGCTATCATGTCCCCCCTCCTCCTCTTCATTAAACTAGACATACCCAATTCCAGCAACCGTTCCTCATATGCTTTAGCCTCCAGTTCCCTAATCATCTTTGTTGCTCTTCTCTGCACTCTTTCCAGAGTCTCAACGTCTTTTTTACATCGTGGTGACCAAAACTGGATGCAGTATTCCAAGTGTGGCCTTACCAAGGCATTGTAAAGTGGTATTAATACTTCGCATGATCTTGATTCTATCCCTCTGTTAATGCAGCCTAGCACTGTGTTGGCTTTTTTGGCAGCTGCAGCACACGGCTGGCTCATAAAAGCTTCTGATCCATTTTCTTAAGTAAACCAACATCTAAATCCCTCCCTGCATGGATCTTTCCATTTTGTTTTCTCTGGCATCCTATCTGTATCTTCCCATCCCACTTAAGAAATATCAGATGAACAAAACATTCATACTAGCTTGAGTATGTACCACCAAGGCAGTGTTGACTTAGATTTCCTCCCAAACAAGCAAATTCAGTAGTCACGGCTACTGCTACAGTGGTTTCATGGAAGATTAAGAGCCATTTGTGGACTTTTTGTGAGATAAATAAAATAATAGATTGTTAACAGACGGTTCTGAAGCTTAATATTGTTGTTGGGGTTATCTGTTAACTTTTTTTTCCTATAGTACAGTAGATAGATGGTAGGTCAAATTGGGTGATTGATAATAGATTTTCATATTTCTAATATTTTTAATGTCATATACTAATTTAGCAAATATATAGAAGTTTATGTAAACATGTTCTGAAAGGAAAAGGGGAAATATTGTTGAAATATATTTATCAGTATTCAACCGGGGCGGGGGACATTTTATGTGTATGTATATTCTTGTTTTGTGCACATTTTTACTCTTTTTGTTTCTGTCTTTATTTTGTCCTCCCCCCCCCCTTTTTTTTTGTATTTTGTATTTTAACTTTGGAAATAAATAAAAATAAATATAATAGACAAAACTACTCCTGGTGCAGTATGGACCATTCCAGATGGTTCCCAGATATGAGACTTCTCTTAAATATGAGAACTCTAATTGGAAAAAGAGTTTGTTGTTGCTGTTGTTAGTTGCGAAGTCATGTCCGACCCATCGCGACCCCATGGACAACGTTCCTCCAGGCCTTCCTGTCCTCTACCATCTTCTGGAGTCCATTTAAGCTCACGCCTACTGCTTCAGTGACTCCATCCAGCCACCTCATTCTCTATCGTCCCCTTCTTCTATTGCCCTCAATCTTTCCCAGCATTAGGCTCTTCTCCAGTGAGTCCTTCCTTCTCTTTAGGTGGCCAAAGTATTGAGTTTCAACTTCAGGATCTGGCCTTCTAAAGAGCAGTCAGGGTTGATCTCCTCTAGGACTGACCGGTTTGATTGCCTTGCAGTCCAAGGGACTCACAGGAGTCTTCTCCAGCAACATAAAAGGCCTCAATTCTTTGGCGCTCAGCCTTTTTTATGGTCCAACTTTCTTCCATTCCTTCTCTTTGGCTACTATTAACTTAGATAAGTGGCTACTTCGTCTATGTGGGACCCTCAACAAATTTGATCTTCTAGGAGAAGTTTATCTTGTCTTAGGAACTTATTTTATGGATAGCATGAATATATTGTATAACCTCTATCTGATGTTGGGTGATATTTCCTTCCTTCAAAAAGAAACCAGTTGTTTTCTTCTCTCAAGTCAGAATTCCAGTTGCAGGAGAATCACCTTGCCTTACCTGTGCCTTTTGCTCCCCTTACCATCTTTTTCCTTCTTTCCTTCCATCTACAATGAATAACTGACAATGAAAACAATGCCCAACCCCTGCATAAACCCATGATCATTATAAAGACAAAAATTCAGGAAAGATTGGAAGAGTACAGGTTAAGGTTGTGTCTGATTCTAGAGGACAGTGCTCATCTCTGTTTATATAACAACAACAACAACAACAACAACAATAATAATAATAGAGTTGGAAGGGACCTTGGAGGTCTTCTAGTCCAACCCCCTGCTCAGGCAGGAAACCCTATACCATTTCAGACAAATGGTTGTCCAGTCTCTTTTTAAAAACTTCCAGTGTTGGAGCATTCACCGCTTCTGGAGGCAGGTTGTTCCACTGGTTAATTGTTCTAACTGTCAGGAAGTTTCTCCTTAGTTCTAGGTTGCTTCTCTCTTTGATTAAGTGTCCATCTTTTGCTTCTTGTCCTGCCTTCAGGCACTTTGGAGAATAGCTTGACTCCCTCTTCTCTGTGGCAGCCCCTGAGATATTGGAAGACTGTTATCATGTCCTCCCTAGTCCTTCTCTTCATTAAACTAGACATACCCAATTCCAGCAACCGTTCCTTGTATGTTTTAGCCTCCAGTCTCCTAATCATCTTTGTTGTTTCTTAGCCAAGGGAGCCAGTGTTGTCTGAAGACATTACTGTGGTCACGTCACCGGCATGACTATACACCGAGGCACATGGAATGCTGTGATACCTATTTATCTACTTGCATGTGCATGATTTTGAACTGCTAGGTTGGCGGGAGCTGGGGCAGGAATGGGAGCTCATCCCATCATGCGGTGTTTAGGTCTCAAACTGCCAACCTACTGGTCAACAAGCCCAGTGCCTTCACCTCTAAGCCACCACAATCCCTACAATGATACCTTACAATGACAACAGTGCCTAATCCCTGCACAATCCCGTGAACATCATATACCCCGGAATTAAGGACAGATATAGGAAGAGTGAGGAGCCTTAAATATTTTAGGATATGAGTAGACTCTTTTGACACCATCCTACTTCTCTTCCTCTTATTTTGTCCAGTCTTCCAAATGGAATTTAAGCTCCATCTACCTCCTGTTGGTTGACATTTTAAATATGGTCACCTTCTTGTTCTATCCCAGCCTACATGAGTCCTTGTTAAGCTCACAAGGAGAAACCCCTCTTCCAACAAGCAGGCTGGAACTGCAGGAAAAAAACCAATCCCATTTTATTATTCACAGAGCTGAATCAATGTCCAAGGCAAACAAACACAGTTCACAGAAACTCGATTCTCAACACGAACGGTTGCCTTTGGCAACCAGCACCTCCCACACCTTCCCTTTTATAATTCAGCCAAGGCGTGGCTTCCTAATGCCTTCTCCTTTGCCTTTGGAGCCACCCCATTGCATTCCTCTGTCCTACTCTCTTTTCTTACTGGCGTTTACGTGCATCCTGGATATCTCCCAGCTGTGATTCATCACTGTCCAACTCAGACTCCCAGCACAGCTGTGTCTCAGCCTGAGCATGAGTAGAGGGGCCAGGCTCCTCGTCAGACTGTAAGTCTTGGAGCTCCTCAGAGCCTTCCTCTGATGTCACTCCAGGCCCCTCCTCCTCCTCTGACTCCTCAGACTCAGCTGCCGGATCCACTGGCTGATGAGGAATCACAACACTTCTCTTCCAATGGAGCTAACTCAAAGCACAATGAAAATGCAGTACAACACTGCTGGTTGTGAAACACCACTTTAGTTTCGACATGATTAGGCCTGTCCAATTCCAATTTCCTAGTCATCTTTTCAGTTCCTTCTGCCCTACATATTTCTGTGCATTGCATGACCTGGTTTAGCTAGTAGCATTCCTCAAATTAATTCCCAAACTGGAGCAGGCACTTTTGATTGTTGTTATTCTGCCAATTTATTTGAATGTTTTCCTCTTCCTTGATGTACACAACAAAGAAAATTTGTATGGAGCGAGCAATTTGGGTACTGTTGCACAAATGAAGGTAGGAAAGCTTCATTAATTTGTATGTGCCTTGTGCTTTGTACATATACATATGCATCATCAAAAACAACATTTTTATCTGGGAACTTTGAGTGGATTCTGAAAGTATTGAAAACAGTAAATACATTCCTAAATAGCGCAGAGTAATAACTAGAACACAACAATAATCACACCATATAAAGTGTCACTATTGCTTAGTTAAAAAAATCCCTCTTCAAACATTAAAAAAAACAAGAGCAGTTGCAATTTTATTGTTTCTAGTGAAACAGCTGAACCAGAAAAAGGCAAAATTCTAGTTATCAACTGCATGTTTTGGATGTGAGGTTTAGGTGGATCTTAGATTGCGAACCAACTGGAAGACATTCCATCATCAAGACAGATCGGAAATAAGTTTCATCTAAGTTAGTTGAACTAATCCTGAGAAATGTTTAAAATTGCATTTTTAGGATAAACATCTATCATACAGGGAGTCCTTGCCTTACAACAGTTCATTTAGTGACTGGACTTACAACGGCACTGAAAAAAGTGACTTATGACCGTTTTTCACGCTTATGACCATTTCAGCATCCCCGTGGTCATGTGATCAAAATTCAGGCGCTCAGCAGCTGACTCATGTTTATGACGGTTGCAGTGTCCCGGGGTGATGCGATCCTCTTTTGCCACTTTCTGACCAGCAAAGTCAATGGGGAAGCCTGATTCACATAACAACCCTGTTATACTAACTTAACAACTGCCGTGATTCACTTATCAACTGTGGCAAGAAAGGTCGTAAAATGGGGCAAATTTCACTTAACAATTGTCTCACTTAGCAACAAAAATGTTGTGCTCAACTGTGGCCGTAAGTTGAGGATTATCTTTATTTGAACTATTCAAATGTCTTTTGTGCAGATGCTTCTTTATCCTATTCAGCATTAAGCCTCCTCACTAATTGCAGTGAGAGATTCAAATAGTGAAATTAAAAAAATAAAATAAACACCACCTAATCATCTTTATTGAAACAATGCCTTTGGAAGCATTTATGAAATTCTTTTGAAAGGTCTTTACTACTTAGATATCTTCCGTGCTACTCCATTAGCAATTTGTAACACTGCAGGGAAATAATTATATTTTGAATGTTAGGACTGACAATAACTTTTAAAATAATAAAGGGATTTTTTCCCCCTTTGATATTTAATCAAAAGAAAGGCTGTTGGCTTTCTTCCCCGTTTTCTACGTTTCTCCCCCCCCCCACCAAAAGAACCCCCCCCCCCGGTATTAGTGAACCGCTTATGGGAATCTACTGATTAAACATTCAAAGAAAGTCAGAGAATTGATCGGCCTGCCGTAGAATATAAGAACATTTTCTTCTCAAAGAGAGAAAAAGCCTTGTTCCTTTCAAAATGAAGAATGATTTATGCTTTTGATATGACCTGAAATTCCAATCCAGATATTTATCCAGCAAGTTTTTTCTAGATGAACAATTGGATATAAATGTAACAACTGAAGAAGTGAAAAACCAAATAACCTGCATCAAATGACTGAAAAGGGGGCATATGGAGGTTTTCTGTGATGTCACAGTCATAAATCATCTACCATCTTCAAAATGGGTGAATATATGCATTTTTAGAGAATCGGATCTTGCTTCTTTCATCTCCTAATGGATGTAGCCCTATCTGTCATACTCAAAGCCAAACACTCACACCAACACCCTGTGAATCTATTTCTGTCGGGCACCAAAACAAAGTTTAATGATCCCCCCAAGATACCCTAACAAACACAAAAAAACCTTTTCACACTGGAATGCACAGCTTTCTTTTTTCTTCTCATAGATCAGTGGTGGCGAACCTATGGCACGGGTGCCAGAGGTGGCACTCGGAGCCCTCTCTGTGGGCACACGTGCCGTTGCCCCAGCCTTGCCTCCCCCCACGTCCCCCTCCTCACCAGCAGCCCCCCTGGAGGAGAGTCGCCCCTGAGCGTGGCCCATGCAGAGCAGTGCAGCCAAGGACATGGCAGCCAGGCAGCGTAGACAAGACTCTGCCCTCATGCCCCATCATGCACAGTTGATGCTGTGGGGCGCGGGCAGAGGGCGTGGCTGCCATGGCGCTGCTGGGCAATCCGCGGTGGGCCCTGGAGGCGGTGAGTGGCCCTGCGGGCAGGCAGGGTGGGGGCGGAGCAGGGGCAGGGCAGGGGGTGGAGTGGGGCGGGGCCAGTTTTTGGGCACTCGGTCTCTAAAAGGTTCGCCATCACTGTCATAGATCATGATCTGCTCCTAAACCCCCTTCCAATGACTGTTGAGTAAACACAATTGTTCTCTGTAAGATTTCTTGGGATTAGAGTGGTATAGAAATTGTGCAAACAAATGATTTTTTTTTCCTTTTAATGATCCTGTAATCCAGACATGTCAAACTCACGACGTCATGTGACGTCGCGCAACATATCAGAACGGTTTTGCCATTGCCGGCAATGGGGTGGGCGCGGCTTCTGGATGATGTGTCCGGCCTGCAGGCTGGCAGTTTGACACCCCTGCTGTAATCCCTTGCATTAGGGTGGAGTTGGGCAACTGAATGGAGCTCAAGCATTTACTGGCTGGATGCCCTTCCTGACACCTATGCGGAGTTCGCAGCAGACAATTACTCATTGGGGCCAGATAGAGAAACATCTGACACTGCCTAGGATCAAACTCACAGCCTTCTGATTGTGAAATGAGAGCTCCACCTCTAGGCCACCATGCCACTCATGCAAAACAAATAAATAAATGATCTAAATGGAGTAGACTTCTAATGACATGCGTAATCTGAGATCGCCATAGGAACAAATGATATTGTTGCATGGGAAGCTCTGATGGAGATGTCCCAGAATACCCTACCATCTAATGATGGGACAACCTAGTTGATGGCCTATCACAACCATCTCCAACTTACACCCTCAAAATGTGCTGAACTCCAAATTTCAGAATCCAGCTCAGGGTTTTGATCTGTGCGTTTGCCATCCTTCTTATCAAATCAAGGCCCAGAAACCACAGGGCATGGTAAAAGGCTTCAAACCATATGGACCCATTGGTCTGTCTACTTTAATATGCTATTGCATACAGATGTGTTCCCATCTGACTCTTTCAGACATATGGAAGTATTGGCCAAAGATCTGGGACAGTACTCTCCCAGTGGAGAAGTTTGAATCAAAGTGCAAATGAATGGGGAACATTCTTGGCAGTGCTGAAATGACTGTGTTATAGACAGGATGTAGGTGGTACATCCCCCCTCCACTATTAAGAGATGGCTGTTCAATTTTAATATAGATGGCCTCTTTGATTCATCTTTCAAAGCAGTGGTCCTGTCTGTCCAGAATGTGAACTTTGTTGTCTGCAAAAGAGTGTCCTTTGTCTTTCAGATCTTTTGAATGATGAATAAACCAGATGCAGTTAGGTCTACCTTTTCCAAGGGGCCTGTGCAGGAGGGCATATCTAAAGCTATGCCTGAAATTTCTATTCCACTTCTGATTCATTAATGGCCGGTGTTTAAAAGGATTTTAAGAAGCCCACCATCCACCCACTGATTTGAGATCACCTTTGAGATCCCAGGCCAATGTTTTGACCAGAGGTATGCAAATGCAGCCCACAAAGTACAAAAAAATGTAAAGATTTCCCCTGTCCAGTCATACCCAACTCTAGGGAGTGGGGCTCACCTCCATTTCTTAGCTGAGGGAGCCAGCATTGTCCAAAGACAATTTCTGTGTCATGGCTATACGCCAAGGGTACACAGAATGCTGTTACCTTCCCACCAAAGAGGTATCTATTAATCTACTCACCTTTGCATGTTATTGAACTGTTAGGTGGGCAGGAGCTAGAGCAAGTAATGGGAACTCACTCCATCCCACGGTGCTCAGGTCTCAAACCCAGTCTGTCACCTCTTCAGCTGACAAGCTCAGAGTCTTTAACCATTTAGCTAGTAGAATGCATGGATGCCTGGTATTTATAACCATCCCAACAGCTTTTATGATACTTTAATGTTCCTTTCTTTGAATGACACTCCTTTTGTTTCAGAGTAATAATAACAGGACTCTGCCGTCTGTTCCTCTAGACAGGGTGGAAAGCCTCCATTTTTTTTTAACTCATCACTAAGCTCTATGCTAAATATTTGCTGTTACATTTCCTGCCCTTCTAGTCCTGTCTCCAACAGCCACCTGTGATCCTGTTCAGTCTACGCAATGTTCCCATCATTTTTCAACAGCCTTCTCATTACCACGAGGTTATATATTTGGAAAATTAGCTAAGGAAAATATGACTCTTCAACAGATGGGTGTCTTGATTTTTCACACAGGCTTGGAAAAGAGCAACTCCACCGTCGAAAGGAAAGCTCGCATATGCACCATGCCAGGTGGCAGATCAGATTTACAACAAAAAAAGAAGCCAAAAAAAAAAAAGCATCCATGACACCATCACATTTACACAGCTATCCCCTTTTGAGAAGAAAAGAAATTATTATGCACATTGCAAACACCTTCTCTGTAAAGGCTGAGAGTGAAGGTTTTCATTGTACACAAAGAACACTCCCCGAGCAGGTCATATCTGCATTTGTTACATTAAAATGGGTTGTTTTCAAGCTTTGAGTGATGTTCCAACAACAGAGAGGAACTGACGTGCAATCGCAACTAGCACTGCAATGCATTTGTGTCTTGGTATGTCATAGAGATTACTAATGACCAACAATGAAATCAAGGAACTCTTCATATTGACCATGTCACCAAAATTAAAGAGGGAAGAAGAAGTAACAAACTCCTTGGTGCTCTTTTGTTTTGTTATTGTTGTTGTTGTTGTTCTTTCCTTGCACAGTAAAGGTGACCAGAATCAGAATCAGAATCAGAATCAGAATAGAACTGGAAGGGACCTTGGAGGCTTTATAGTCCAGCCTTCTGCTCAAGCAGGAGATCCTATACCATTTCAGTGATTGTCCAGTCTCTTCTTAAAAACCTCCAGTGATGAAGCACCCACAACTTCTGGGGATAAGCTGTTCCACTGGTTAATTGTCCTCTCTGTTAGGAAGTTTCTCCTTAGTTCTAGGTTGCTTCTCTCCCTAATTAGTTTCCATCCATTTTTTCTTGTCCTGCCCTCTGATGCTTTGGAAAATAAATTGACCCCCTTCTCTTTGTGGCAGCTTCTCAAATACTGGAATACTGCTATCATGTCCCTGCTAGTCCTTCTTATCTCTAGACTGGCCATACCCAAATCCTGCAACAGTTCTTCAAACAACGAGCAAATACTGGAGGACATGACACCAGACCTGTCCCTGGAAGACAAAAATCACAAAACTGTATCTCACTTACTTTGGCCATATCACGTGGGGGAATTCACTGGAGAAAGCAATTATGTTTGGAAGAGTCAACAGTAAAAGGAAACATGGCTGCCAAAGAATATGGTGGCTGAAGACCATCAAAGCTGGCACCAGCCAGAGCATGGTTGGTAAAGCTAGGATGTCCTGTTTAATAATAATAATAATAATAAAGTTGGAAGGGACCTTGGAGGTCATCGAGTCCAACCCCCTGCTCAGGCAGGAAACCCTATACCATTTCAGACAAATGGCTGTCCAGTCTCTTCTTAAAAATTTCCAGTGTTGGAGCATTCACCGCTTCTGGAGGCAGGTTGTTCCACTGGTTAATTGTTCTAACTGTCAGGAAGTTTCTCCTCAGTTCTAGGTTGCTTCTTCCTTGACTAGTTTCCATCCATTACTCTTGTCCTGCCCTCAGGCGCCTTGGAGAATAGCTGACTCCCTCTTCTTTGTGCAACCCCTGAGATATTGGAATACTGCTATCATGTCACCCCTAGTCCTTCTTTTCATTAAACTAGACATACCCAATTCCAGCAAACGTTCTTGATATGCTTTAGCCTCCAGTCCCCTAATCATCTTTGTTGCCCTTCTCTGCACTCTTTCTAGAGTCTCAACATCTTTTTTACATCGTGGTGACCAAAACTGGATGCAGTATTCCAAGTGTGGCCCTTACCAAGGCATTGTAAAGTGGTATTAATACTTCACGTGATCTTGATTCTATCCCTCTGTTAATGCAGCCCAGCACTGTGTTGGCTTTTTTGGCAGCTGCAGCACACTGCTGGCTCATATTTAAGTGATTGTCCACTAAGACTCCGAGATCCCTCTCACAGTTACTACTATATGAGCAAGGTACCCCCTATACTATACCTGTACATTTGGTTTTTCTTGCCTAAATGTAGAACCTTACTTTTTTCACCATTGAATTTCATTTTGTTAGATAGCGCCCAATGTTCTAGTCTGTCCAGGTCCTCCTGTATCTTAAGCCTGTCTTCTGGAGTGTTGGCTATTCCTGCCAGCTTTGTGTCATCCGCAAATTTGATGAGTTCCCCATCTATCCCCTCGTCCAAATCCTTGATGAAGATGTTGAAGAGCACTGGCCCCAGAACAGAGCCCTGGGGCACCCCACTGCACACTTCCCTCCATGTAGATGCGGTTCCATTGAGGACCACACGCTGAGTACGGCCGGTCAGCCAGCTACGAATCCATCTGGTGGTGATGCTGTCTAACCCACATTTTTCTATCTTATCAAGTAGTAGGTTGTGATCTACTTTATCAAATGCCTTACTGGCATTTGATAAAGTAAACATTATCAAATGTTTACTTTTCACTCTGTCTTCTCCTTTGCTATGAGTGTTCTTCTCCGTGTCTCCTTTCTACTTTTGTTCCCAAGACGTGCACATACAGAAACTCTGCTCACTCTCTATTGTCTTAGATGCTAGTCCCACCTCTCCCTTTCTATGTATTTGTATTGTAATATGACATATGTATTTTTGTGCATTTTCTTAAAATAGACCTGGTTGGTGCCATAAAAGAATGTGATCCTCTCTTAGCTTTAGGATATTTATCTGATACCATGCTGTGGTCCATAAGTGATTTGGAGGTGGAATATCTGATTTTAGGATTCTAGCAATGAGGTCAAAGAAGTCCAAATAAATAATTGATCAACAAACAAAATGCACATAGATTATATGTACAGATAGTCCTTGACTTATGATCACAATTGTGACCAGAATTTCTGTTGGAGGTTTTTAAATGGGTCACCCCCAATTTTACTCTCTCTTTTTTTTTACCATGGTTAAGGGAATCACTTATTAAGAAAATCACATGGTCATTAAGCAAATCCAGCTTCTCCCATTGACTTTGCTTGTTGGAAACCAGCAGGGAAGGTTGCAAATGTTGGTTGGCAAGCAGACAGATTTGGATCATGTGACCATAGGGACACTTTAATAGTCGTAAGTGCGAGGACTGGCTGTAAATCATTTTTTTCAGGGCCATTGTAACCTTGAACAATTGTTAAACAAATGATTGTAAGTCGAGGACTGCCTGTATCTCATTTCTTTACTTTTATATCTAGGAGTTTTAGCAGTGGTGGGATTCAAATATGTGAACAACCGGTTCTCTGTGTGGATGCCGCTTCCGGAAGTCCATTCTGGGCCTGGGCAACAAAAAATTAGCTACCGGTTCTGCCGAATTGGTGCGAACCAGCTGAATCTCACCACTGAGTTTTAGTCATTAGTAAAGATATTTTGCATAGATTCTTCTGATGTCCACTTTGTAGAATATGTCTCTTTCATAGCATGGAGATCTCTTTCTCTCTCTCTCCAATTTCATAACGTGAAATCCAAACAATTTCATAGTTCCCTGGAACAGAGTCACAGCAGTTATAATTTGCAGACTATGTATATCATTTTATGCCATCAAGCCACAGAAAAGGGCTTATTGCCATATCCTGAAACAACTGGGTTTTAAGCACAGCAAACCAAACCAAAAAATATTTATATATTACTGGGAATATTGGCTGGGATTTTTTTTTTAAACAATTAAACATGGTACCAGCTTTAAACAAAGGAGCATTGGTTTTAACTTCTTTGACCATTTACACAGCCATTATTATTTCTGGTCTTTTTGTTCATTAGATATTTTTTTTTGCCCTGCCACAATCATAAAACATAAAAAAGTATACAAAAATGGAGGATAAAAAATGGAGGATAAAATATCCACGATACAAATAATAATCCCCATTTATCTTAAAAGCAGGGCCATACACAGAAAAAAGTAGTCACATACAATAATTCAATTATATCCCTCGGAAGGGCTCCACCTTAATTTGCTTATGGAAGGCTATCAGAAATCTAACTTTCAGGAGAAGTCAGTTCCATGCCATGGAGACAATGGTGGGATTCAGCCGGTTTGCACCAGTTTGGCAGAACTGGTAGCTACATTTTTGTTGCCCAGGCCCAGAATGGACTTCCGGAAGCAGCATCCACACAGAGAAGTGGTTGTTCACATATTTGAATCCCACCACTACATGGAGATCATGGTTTCCATTCAACACACACAAATACATATACACTTATTTTACCATACTATAGAGATGAATAGTAAAGAAGAAGAAAAAGACCACAGGGTACCCAAGAATAATTTCATCTGAGTGATTGATTTATGGGGGGGAAATGTGACAGTGACACCACCAGCACCTTCTCCATCCTTTTATCTTTTGTAAAATGTGGGTAAAACTTTGACTGGCATGTTTATACAATAAAGCATCTATTCATTATGCCTGTCAGGCAACTATTGTGGAAGATAAAAGGCTTGCTGTATTACACTTTCCAGTGCTAGTTGAGTATCATGTTTTCCTGCTTACCTGCCTTCGCCTGCATTTGTGTGCAGAGTGTTAATGGATAATTTATCTGAGTATCTCTCCATTATTGTTGGGCAGTTTGACCTTTCCGGAGAACTGCAGAAGGTGAAACTCTGTAATATTGAACTTAATGTAATGTGTCCACCTCCACTGGTGCAGTGGATGCTTTCAAGAAGACCTCAAGCCAGCAGTCCATCTATTCATGTACCTCTAAGTATCTAACCCAATTATCAGCGAGTTAAGACTCTTAACAAAATGGTGTGTTCTTTGTGCTTCCCTTTTGGTTGGAAGTGACAAAAGTGTAGTTATTTAATGCAAGCCCAGATTTTCTAAAGAGTTACTCGCTGCCAAAAGAATCAAACAAACAGATGTATGGTAGGTCAGTGCAACAACCAAAAGCCAAGTCAATCTAAGTCAGGGGTCTTCAAACTTGGCCCTTTTATGACTTGTGGACTTCAACTCCCAGAATTCCTCAGCCAGGTGTGCCTGGCTGAGGAATTCTGGGAGTTGAAGTCCACAAGTCATAAAAGGGCCAAGTTTGAAGACCCCTGATCTAAGTTGTAGGCAAGGTTATAGAAGATGAAGGAATGAGAGGAGAGGTCATAATCTGGGCAATGCAAAGTTAATACACCAGGACAATCCATCAGTGCTAGAACTGATGAAGTTATCTAGTTGGGTAATGAAATGTCTGCAAGAAATCAACCAAGCTCAGAGACCACCCCCACACTTCAATCCTGAGTTACAAGCTTTCTCCTGTAAAGGATTATATTAAACTGCACATGCTTAGAATCTATGGAGCCTGACCACAGGGCTACAGAGTTGAATTTACCACAGAGTTCATCTAATCTGGTCCATGCTCTTTGCAGGATACACCAAAACATCTCTGACAGAGGACCATCCAGCCTTCTTTGAAGAACTGTAGTGAAGGAGAACTTACCAGATCATGTGGTAGCTGCTCCATCGTTGGAAAGATTGTATAGTCAGGAATGTTATTCTGATGTCTTAGTCTGAACTAACATGCTTCTTCTGGATTTGTTCTTTGGGGCAATCAAGAATAAGTCCATTCCTTCTTCTCTGCAGCAACCTTTTAGATATTTGACATTTAATCAATCTTACCTTTTGCCCATCCCAAGTGCAGCATATTCCCACTTTTATTTTCATGATCACACTTAATTGCCTTGTCAGAGGTATAGGAACAATGATTATAATTTGTAGGACTAGCATTCAGTGAAGATTCAATAGATAACTTGATGTTAAATTCCGGTAGAATGTGTATTTTTCCCCCCCTGATATGGTCACCTGATCTGTGCTTGAACATCCCAACCTGTTGGACAGCCCTGATATAAAGGTAGAATTGTGTTTCTGGCATCAGTGGCCACTGTGATTTGCTGTGTGAGGTTTCTGATGCCTTTACAAATCATTTTGGAACAACAGAGGCAATTAAAAAGGGCTATTGATCATTACAACCTAAGCAACTCCCTGGGGCATGCTTAGGAGAGAATGGCATTATTTGGACTTTGCTGTCAGTAGCTGTTGAATTTTCACTCTTTTTCTAAAGGAAGAATAAAGAAAAAGAAAAGGAGAAAACTCTGTCCATCACGCTTGATTTAATGATCTTCTGTAGCAATACATTCCAGAGTTTGACTCGCAAGCTACATAAAATATCAGTTGTTTTAAATAGGTTGCCCTTTCGTTTAATTGAGCGTCCTGTTGCTCTTACACTGTACAATCCAAGCAGAGTGAAGGAAGAAGAGGACAGGCAGGTGGGACTTTCCTGAGACCTCTTTACAATGCCGAAAAGTTCGGGGAGATTTTTCCCTGCCTCTTTTCCATCCAGGAGAAATCAGTGAAAGCCATTCTGACTTTAGCAATCACACCCAAAGTGCTTTTATTATGCCCGCTTTTGCAAGCTGTTTTTTCTCCCCCCCCCCCTTTTTTTTTTCTCCTTTCTTTTCACACAGTAGCTTTTCAATCTGTGTTATTTTGCTCCCGGTGGTTTTATAGACCTATGGGAATTAACACATCTCTGCGCTTCAAGCATCTCTGCTCTTCAAGCAACCCAGAGCTTAGAAGGAATTCCACCCTTTGGAGATTTTTCTTGGAGACAGTTTTGGACATGGTATTTCAATCCACCTCATAACTTAACTTTTCTTTTGTGTGCGTGTGTGAGGGGAACATGAGCAGATATTGTCATAGTGCGGGAATAAAACTAGCAAGAAGAAGAAGAAGATGGGGGAAAATATATGCAAGACCTCCCCCAACCAGGACTTCACCTCCTGATGACCCTCACCTGATGTAATCTCCCTGTCACAAGACCCACCACAAGACCCTCACTTGACACACCCACACCTGACCCATCAAAAGACACTGACCTAATGGGACCCTCACCTGATGTGACCTCACCATCACAAGACCTATTGACCACACAAAGCCCTTATAAACAGAAGAACATCAACACTGGCATCCCCTAAACTCGGCTGAAGATGTTACCTAGCCTTTTAATCAAACATTCGGAAACTAACCCACAAACTCAGAGAGCCAACCTTCGCCCTCATCCTACACCCAAGCTACAAATATTCACCACTATTATATACCTGTATAAACCAGGCTTCATATTTCCACATTCAATCACTTAAACATGAGCCCGCAGTGTGCTGCAGCTGCCAAAAAAGCCAACACAGGCTGCATTAACAGAGGGATAGAATCAAGATCACGTGAAGTGTTAATACCACTTTATAATGCCTTGGCAAGACCACACTTAGAATATTGCATCTAGTTTTGATCACCATGATATGAAAAAGATGTTGAGACTCTAGAAAGAGAGCAGAGAAGAGTAACAAAGATTATTAGGGGGCAGGGGGCTAAAATATATGAAGAATGGTTGTAGGAATTGGGTATGTCTAGTCTAGTGAAAAGAAGGACTAGGGGTGATATTATAGCAGTGTTCCAATATCTAAGGGGTTGCCACAAAGAAGAGGGAGTCAAGCTATTCTCCAAAGTACCTGAAGGCAGAAGAAGAAGCAATGTTTGGAAACTAATCAAGGAGAGAGCCATCCTAGAACTAAGGATTAATTTCCTGACAGAACAATTAATCAGTGGAAAGATTTGCCTTTAGAGGTTGTGTGTGCTCCATCATTGCAGGTTTTCCAAGAAGAGATTGGACAACCGTTTGTCTGAAATGGTGCAGGGTCTCCTGCTTGAGCAGGGGGTTGGACTATATGACCTCCAAGGTCCCTTCCAACTCTGTTATTCTGTAGTATTCTGTTATCTCTTAGGATTGTTAATTTACAGCACATCAGGGCATGGATAATTGAAAACAGAGAACTACCTGTGGCCCTCCATCACCATGAATGGAAGGATCTGGCAGTTTGAGCCTTTTGTTTGCATTTGTTGGGCCAAAATGGGTTTCCTAACCCTGGGAGAAGCTTGTATCCCATACTTCAGCCCTTGAAACCCTAAAATCAGTAGATTGGGGATTTAAGAGGTAAAATGGAGCTCTTAAGATTAAGAATGACATGGATGATCCAGCTGAATAATTGTCAAGTGTGAGAAATCAGGAAATCCAGGCAGTTCAAATGAATATAAAGGTTTATTGCAAGATTAAGCTCTCTACAAGAATCTGAACTACTAATGGTCAAAGCAAATTGGTGGTAAATAAGAGTCAAGATGGGCTGGACTGATGACGCATTTGACCCCTCCCTCCCGGGCTCAGCCTGGTCATCTCCCACAATAATAGTCATTTTAATCCCAGTGGTGTTTTGATATCATCGATTGAGCTGTTTCCAGCTCCATGCAGAAAACCAAAGTGAAATTTGAGAAAGGGTGGTAATTCCTGCTCTAAGTCTTCAGATATATTTTTTTTTTAAAAAAAAAACATTTTTATTCTATTTATTTCTGAATCAACCATTGGACCTTCCAGACCAATATTGACTAGTTGCTTCAAGTGAAAGGAAAACAAAATGTTTCTATCAACAGGGTAAATCTCGGGCACCAAAGAACCTTGGAATAATTTTGTCTCCTTGAAAATATCCAGTTGCAAGGAGCATTTTTATGTAGTCCTAAGGCAGTGGTGGCGAATCTATGGCACGGGTGCCAGAGGCAGCACTCAGAGCCCTCCCTGTGGGCACGTGTGCTGTCGCCCCAGTCCTAGGCCTTCAGCTGGGTTTTATAAAACCTTTTCGCTTTAGGCCTCCGCCGCCGTGTGCAAAAAAAAAAAAAGGTTCAATCAGTCAATTTCGACTTCTTGCGGAAAAAAAAAAGATCTTGCAAAGTTGGAATTGATTGATTGAACTTTTTAGTCCCACCCTGTCTGCCGTTACCACCGCAGCCACGCCCACCCAATTGGCCATGCCACCCAATTGGCCACACCCAGCCAATGGGCCACACCCACCCGGCACTCAACGATGCATAAGTGGGTTTTGGGTTGCAGTTTGGGCAATCAGTCTCTAAAAGGTTCGCCATCACTGTCCTAAGGCATTTAGACTGACATTACTACCTTCTTCCATAATTCTCCAGAGAAAGCCTTGTTCTCCAAGCCATTAGGCAACGGTCATTAGTGGCAACTTCCTTGTAATTGTATGTGTGGATTCTTCCAACTCTGGACAAGGGATGATATCCCAACTACATTAGTCAAATCCATTAAAAACACAGACATAATTGGATTATGATTTAAATTCCATGGTTTTCAATGATGCCTAAATTTAGCAAATTTACTTGGATTCAGTTCCTTTTTTTTTCTTTGTGTATATGTGTGTGTGTGTTTATCCTCCATCCACCCTGATTTCTGGAGCCAGCAATTGCAGTCCATTTGGATGGGCATAGTCAACTTTTAGAGAAGAACAACATCACTTCAGCTTTTGGAGGTCTTAAAGTATTATGAAATGTCACACGTGTGGACAATGACAAACACACCTTTTAGGAGGAGGGCAGGAAATTATATTTCTTTTGCAAATTACTTTAGGGCTTCCTCTATAGTTTTCATCTACCCAGTTCTTCACATTTTTGAGAAGGAACATTTTTCATGTCCCTTCTTAAAAACTGTGAAGAACTGGGTTATTATTTTGAGTCAGAGGAGCTGTTCAGGATCACAAAAAAGATGATTCAGAATCTATTTTTGACTCCAGAGCTACAGGTTAGCCATCTGGTTCAGGGCTGTATCTGCTAGAGTAAAATTAGAAGTGTTGATTATTTGGATGTGGCTGAGGCAACATAGAAACCCTGACCAGAAATTTATTATTATCATCATCAACGTTTGTCACACAGTCAGCCAGATGTTCAGACTGGATTTGGCATTATCAAATTTACTTGTCACCCATCTCCCAGTTCGAAGTAACTCTGAGCAGCTTCCGATAAGATAAAATATACAAATATCAAAACAAGATACACATTTCGAAAGAATTATGAATATGCTTAGTTTAGCTTGAGAATGACTTGGGAATAGGATGCTATCTTCCATTTTCAAGATGAGATTGGGAGTCCTTCATTGTCCAGCCAAATGGATTGTTAGATAACACAATTGTGACAAGCCATCAATCCAGATGTTAAGAGAAACTCCTCTGCACGGACAGGTAGGAATTAAGCTGACAAGAACCGCTTTTATTTTAATCGGGAGTTACACAAATTGCACGCCATGCTTAATTACCCTTGATTAGCCGAACATCAACCTGCAAAACGCCAATTTCACAGTGGTCTTGGAGAAGTAGCCAACATACCTTCAGCTCCTGCTGAGGAATGTGCTGGAAGGCAAAGACTTCCTTTAAGATGTGAATCTGCGCTGTTGCAAAGGAAGAAAGCTAACAGACAGCCTAATACGCGGTGCTTCTGCTGGCTTTTTGAATGCAAATCCCAGCTGTCAGAGCTTAATTAAAAAGTACCAGTCAGCACTATTTAACAAATGGAAGAACACTAAATGGTAGGTTACTTGGTGTGGGGATGTATGCAATTTCTAAATCCAGTAGGTAGGTTGACAGGTATGTAATTATCATCTGATCAAGGAAAGGATGGGAAAGTGATGGCAGTTCCTGAAGCTGGTGGAGCCTTGCCAATGTTATACAGCCCCTTTGTAAATCCATGGCTTTCCAAAGAAAGCCTTCCCTAGGCAGATCAACCCTGACCTTCTTAGGAACCCAGAGCATTGTGCAGAAAGGAGCTTTACAGGGGAAAAAAAAAGGTTGGCATGATCTTGCAGGATCCAATCTGGGTCAGTCACCGAGATCCAAAGTTTAGTCTTCCAAGCGTTGGGATTCGTGGCTGGAGCCCAACCTCAGGGAACTTCTTTCTCACCAGAATGTCTGCTTTGCGCTATTCTATGCATAGTATTTATGTGATGCCTGGTTGTGTGCGGCTTTTTAGTTGTTGTTTGGGGCATTGGTGGCCGGTTATTAAATTGTTGGCTGTTGTTTCTGTGTGCTGCCAAGTCCTGGGCTCCTAAGTACCAGGCACCACATAAATGGTAGGAATAAGTAGCCTAAAGCACACATTCTGGAGAGAGAGGGGAAAAATAAGTTTGTTTGTTTGTTTGTTTGTTCATTTATTTATAAAATGTATTGGCCGCCCATCTTACAATAGAGTAACTCTGGATGGCTTACAATTACCTATAGAGTTGAAACTAACATATGCCAGTGAAACGTGGACACTAACCTCACAATCGATACAAAAGCTATGAGTGGCGCAAAGAGCCATGGAAAGATACACGCTCGACATCACAAGACAAGACAAGACATGGATTAGAGAACAAAGGGAAATATACAATATCATCAAGAGAGTAACAGAATTGAAATGGAAACGGGCTGGTCACATAGCAAAAAGAACTGATGACAGGTGGACCAAGGCAGGCATAGAATGGATCCCACTTGATCAAAAGCATCCATGAAAGAGACCTAAAACAAGATGGAGTGCCGACATCAGAGAGTATTGTGGGCCCAGTTGGCAAAAGAAAACTCAGGATCATATTGGTTGGAAACATGCGGAAGAGGCCTTCATTCTGCAGTGGATAGACAATGGCTAAAATTGATGATGATGATGATGATGATGATGATGATGATGATGATGATGATGATGATGATGGTGGTGATATAATTAAAACATAAAAAGTTGAAATCACATGAAAACCAAGGACACTTGGGTAGGGCAGGGGCAGGGTGGGGGAGGAAGGTGTGATCTGTTATTACTCAATCAACCACCTCCATTGTGTTGTTTCCCCACCGGGGCCCCAAGCTGACTGGCAGAGCTATATCTTTAGGCCCTTACGAAAAGATAGGAGGTTGGGGTCAACCTCACATCGGGGGCGGGGGGGGAGTTGTTCCAGAGGGCAGGAGCAACAGCAGAAAAGGTCCTCCTCCTGCAGCCCACCAGCTGGAATAATCGGGCTGAGGGGACCCACAGCATGCCTCCTCTGCTGGTACAAGTGGTATGGGCCAATCCCGGTGGGGTGAGATGGTCCCTCTAGTAACCTGGACCCATGCCATGAAGGGCTTTCAAGGTGAGTTCCCTGGGGATGGGTTACAGCTCGGAAGACTAAATCTTTGGTCCCAGTGACCGACCCAGATGCGATCCTGCAACATTATCCTGGGACATATATAATTGCCTTCATTCGTGGCATGATCTTACATGTACTCTTCTCCAAGCTGTGCATGCCTCAGAGCTGAAAAGGGTTTGATGGGTGGAAAGCAATTCAGAAGCTATCACCAGCTGTTCTGTAGACTGTACATTTCCACTGGTTTCCCTAGAACAGGGGTAGGCAACCTTGGCTCTTTTATGACTTGTGGACTTCAACTCCCAGAATTCCTGAGTCAGCCATGCTGAGGGGAAAGGGAGAGGTTTCCAAGCTGAGCCATGCTGGCTCAGGAATTCTGGGAGTTGAAGTCCACGAGTCATAAAAGAGCCAAGGTTGCCTACCCCTGCCCTAGAAGGAGTTTATTATTGTCTTCTCCTGCACAGTATGAAATGACGACTTTTCCAGTGTTACTAAAGTGATCATCCACTGGCAGCGTCTTCCGCTATTATTGCTACCCAGTCTAGGTAGCTGTTTGCTTTAACACAGGGGTCTTCAAACTTGGCCCTTTTATGACTTGTGGACTTCAACTCCCAGAATTCCTCAGCCAGTGTGCCTGGCTGAGGAATTCTGGGAGTTGAAGTCCACAAGTCATAAAAGGGCCAAGTTTGAAGACCCCTGCTTAGCAGCTTGTCACTTTGGGTGACTCTATGGGAAATACAGGCAGTCCTTGATTTTCCACCACAATTGAGCCCCAAATTTTTATTGCTAAGTGAGACAGTCGCTGAATTGAGTTTTGCCCCATTTTATGACCTTTCTTGCCACAGTTGTTAAGTGAATCAATGCAGTTGTTAAGGTACTAACACAGTTGTTAAGGGAATCTGGTTTCCCCATTGACTTTGCTTGTCAGAAGGTTGCAAAAGGTGATCCCATAACCCTGGGACACCTCAGGCATCATAAATGTGAGCCACATCCAAATTCTGATCACATGACCATGGGGATGCTGTAATGGTCATAAGTGTGAAAAGCGGTCCTAAATCACTTTTTTTCAGGGCTGTCGTAACTTTGAATGGTCACTAAATGAATGGTTGTACGTTGAGGCCTACCTATATACATTCTTAGCATACAATTCTTCTTGCTTCCCTTTCAGGAACAACGCCTCCCTTCACCTCACTTTGTTGAGTCAGCATAGTAGGATCCCGGGGCTAGGGAGATGTTTCTGTATTCTTTGTATAAGTTTGCTTTTGTGGTCAAGGCACCAGGCTAGAAGCCAGGTGACTGTGAGTTATAGTCTTGCCTTGAAAGCCCACTTGGGTGACTTTGGGCCAACCCCCAGGAAACTGCAAATTGTGGTCCTCCCTTAGACATGAAAGCAAACTGGGTGAATTTGAACCAATCATCAAGAGACTGTGAGTTCTAGTTCTGCCTTAGCCATCAAAGCCGAGTGGGTGACCTTGGGCCAGTCATTCCCTCTCACCCCAATTCACCTCACAGGGTTGTTATTGTGGGGAAAATAGGGGGAGGAAGGAGTATTACGTATGTTCACCTCCTTGAGTGATTTATAAAACTAATAAAGGTGGTATATAAACAAGTAAGTGAACAAACAAACAGACGTCTGGTTTCTACTTTAAGGCAAAACTGCCCCTGAAACCAGGCGCACTTTTAGGTTTATGCACGTCAAAATCTTGGAGATGGCAGATATACAATGTAAACCCTGCGCTTTTGTTTACATGCATGTAGCATGCTTTACCACACTGCCTTATGACCTTGGATAAAACAAAATCCATTATTAACAAGGCTGTGCAATCTGGAATGCTGTGCAGAGCTGGCTCAGAAGTGGCTGAACCCAAGCTGTCTGGAGGATGCTCTGTTCCCATCCTCCAAGCACCTGCAAAAGCTTTAATATGCACTGCGGCGGGCTGTGTCTTATCTCCTCTGCTGCACTTGCTAAAGGGTGAATGGCCCCTTCTGTGCACTGCTTGCCATAGCTTTGAAGAGTGTTTCAAAGGGGCAAAGCCAGTGGTGGGATTCAGCCAGTTCGCACCACTGCGGCAGAACTGGTAGCTATTTTTTTGTTGCCCAGGCCCAGAATGGACTTCAAGAAGTGGCATCCACACAGAGAACCAGTTGTTCACATATTTGAATCCCACCATTGGGCAAAGTCCTTGATTTTTTTCAAATTCCAAATGTACCTCTTCCGTTATCCAGCATAGTTCATATCAGGGATTTGTGCATTTTTTTCTGGAAACATGCTCTTCTGTCTTCTCTAGAATGGGAAAGATCTTCTCTTTCATCTTCTCCAGCAAAAGGAGACTTCTGCTCACCCATATTTCTGGCACAGAAGCTGCTGCTTACTCAGGCAAATAGGTCTAGGAGACAAGGAGAAGTAAGTTAGGAGACAAAGAGAAGTTTTCTAGCAAGCAAAACTGTTCAACGAGTGCAATATGTTGCCTCTTTGCTTCAGTGAAGAGTTCCACCTCATCTCCACAGGGTAAACCTATAGTAGATCACCTTGCACTGGCCTAAGAATTAGCAAAATCAGGCATGATTCATGAAAAAAACCAAATCTTTAAAAAAATATCAGACATGACAAACTTGAAAGTGAAGCTATAAAAATATGGCCAGTTCCTTCGGTGTCATGATCTCAAATGATTATGCCCTTTCCAAGCATAGAAATATACTAAGATATATAGCAAATGAATTTCTTTCTCAACCGTAATTCCACTATTGAGGTTCTTGGAACAAAATGGATCCAAAGGGAGAATATAAATACAATGGCTAAGAAAACAATGTCAGCTGTAAGGATGTGGCCTTGAATGATAGATCACACTTTTTCTTCATTGCATTGCACAGAAAAATCAAATGTTGTTGACACGAAGGCTAAGTTTCTTCTTCAGTAATAATATTCCCTAAACATTTGGAGCACCAGTTGAACACCATCGTCATTGACCAAATCATCATCAGTCAATTGCAAAAGGCAGCTTCACATAGAACAGCTTATATTTTGCCATGAAACCTTTAATACCGTTAAACATCAACTGCCTATTCCATGTCCTTGAGAAGGACTCAACAGGTGGATAAAAATACCAAATCCACTCTAAACATCTGCCTGTGTGAACAACCATAATAATAATCAATTACAAAGCTGGAAAGGCATTTAACAGCCTGCATCCTGCAACAATACTTTTACTATCATCAAACAACAACATCTGCCTTTCCTGGGTCCTTGGGAAAGACTCCATGGATGGATAAAAGTGTCAGATCCAGTCTAAACATCGATCTGACTGCAACAAGCCATAATTCAAGCCTGCACTATAGGTATTTATGATTTTTGCTCTTTCTTCTTGATGCACATCAACCCCAGTCTTTCTGTGCAATTGGACCTGGTACAGAACGGTGATCCTTCACCCAGTGTTCCAAATGAAATTATGTACATCAAAAGGGAGTCTTTTTTTTTTTCCAGTTGTGGATATCTACCATTGTGAGTCCCTATGTATAGGGCTGTGGATCGCTCTCTTAGTTCTCTTTATGACACCCAATAAAAGCTTTTGTCTTTCTCTGGCTTTTGAAGCCCTCCAGTTCTTTGGATGCTGTCTTTCCCATTTGACTTATTGTATGCTATTTGGTGGGCCTGCAATGCTGTCCATTATTCAGATAATGCTTTTTGTTGGTGGAAGTCAGAGTTTATGTAACTCTATCAAGTAAATAATCAAATCAACAAAGAAATGAAAGGCTAAGGGGAACATACATATGGTGTTTCATAAGTTGCTAGCTGCCAGTTCTTTCTGCCTCTGAGCTTATTTTAGTATTTCTTCATTCCATTCCACCACAAAAACAGTGATCCAGGGTTATTATTTCATGCTGATATTCTCTTTACCATTGCAAGGAATTTGGTGGGGCCTTGGGACCCATTAGCTTGACCTAGTAGGACGTTACCTCCATTCTCGGAGTCCACTCTGAATCGATGGCAACTTTTCATTTGATCTGGTAAAGCAGGAGTAAAGACGGGAGGCAGAGGCGACCCCATGCTGGGAAGAGACTAAAAAAAAATTGGATGGACTTTATAGGAAATAACATACAATTAAAATTTGACTAATGAGGGATGAGTGGAAGAGCTAAAACAAAGCCCAAACGAGCCTTAGGAGAGTAGGAGTACAGTGGAGAACAAATCATTAAAGAACATAATAAGCAGGGAAGGAGAGGAAGAATATTAATTGCTCTGGAAGGGTATAATTATGAGTAATGGGATGATAACATAAAAGAGAATATGTAAGCCAATCAATAGGAAGAGCTACCTCTTGGTGTGAAATTGAGGAAGGCAGAAGAATACACAGATATAAATAGCAGGTGAAATGTTTTCCAGAAAACATCCTGTACATATTGTTGTTGATTTACTGGCATGCAAGATGGTATGAAAAATAAAATCCTCTTATATTATTTTCCTATGCAGGAAATCTGATTTGCAATACATGGCGGAACAGAATACTATCATATCTTCTCTTGAAAATATTTCATTTCCCCCCTTAATATGTACTGAGTTATTGGCTAAACTAAGAGCTGTAGAAATCTTGGACTTTACAAGAAAATAAGAGTGGGTTGAGTGCCGAAGGTTTATGAAGACTTCAAGAATCTGTCCTTGCATTCAGGAATTATGACAAGTAAAGTCTGAGTGGCTGGTTTTAACTGTAATCCATAGTGGTGGCACAGTGGTTAGAATGCAATATTGCAGGCTAATTCTGCCGACTGCCAGCAGTTCGATCTTGACCGGCTCAAAGCTGAATCCTTCTTCCATCCTTCTGAGGTCAGTAAAAAAATGAGGACCCAGATTGCTGGGGGGCAATATGTTGACTCTGCAAACCACTTAGAAATTGCTATAAGACCAGTGGTGGGATTCAGCCAGTTCGCACTGTGGAAAACAAAAATATTGGCTATTGTTCTTCTATGCAAAGTTTAGGCCCAGGTGAACTAAATCAGGCCTCATGGAAAAAATATTGAACCAAAGTCTGTGCTATGCTTAATTTTGCAGTTTGCAACTGTACTTTACTTAATATAATTTTGCTAAGCTTGCTTGTTTCAAATATATTTAGAACATAAGGACTGGAACAGTAAGAAATAGGTAACTGAAAGTAGCTGTTGGATGCAGGATCCAATGTACACGAATATGTGGCAAGTTATGTTCAGCAGAGGGTCAGCAGGAAGTCAGCAGGAAGTCAGCAGAAAGTGCAAGGTTGCTGACCATCTGTCTACAGTTTCAGGACAAGAAAGGGTATAAAGAGTTGGAACTGGACCTGATTGATTTGCCACTGGCCTATAGCTGTCCTTATTGGAACTGCTATGTCATTGGACCTCATTGCAATTGGTTACTAATGTAAGTGATGTTGTGTTATTATGTTTGCTATGTTCCAAATTATTAGCAAAATAAACCTCTGAATCTTAAAGTAAGAATTATTGTTTTGTGCTGCTGTCTCTTGTCTTTTTCATTGGGTTTTTCCATGACAGCACCACTTCGGCAGAACCGGTAGCTAATTTTTTGTTGCCCAGGCCCAGAATGGACTTCTGGAAGCGGCATCCACACAGAGAACCGGTTGTTCACATATTTGAATCCCACCACTGTATAAGGCACTGTGAAGTGGTACATAAGTCAAAGTGCTATTGCTATTGCTATCCAGATTTCAGCCGACCAGGGTAAGTTAGGATAATGACAGAAATAAAATGCGATTCAAATCTGTTCTCGAGTTCTATTGCTAAGAGCTGACCCAGTGAAATTCTCCAGTGCTGACAAGAGAAATAATGTTCCAACTTCCATCCCCGGTTCTCATTCAATTTAATAAAAGACAATTTACATTAAGAATTAGTTCTGTTTCAGAGAATTTCTCAAAAGTGAACTGGCACTTCTTCGGTTACATGTGTGTGTGTATAATGGTGTGTGGGAATGACTTTGGGACACAGTAGGAAGAGCTACAACTAGGAGAACAGCCAGGGGGAAAAAAGGCAGTTAAACCCTTAACAGGAATGTGAACATAACAAAGATGTCAGAAGGGACTAGCAGCCATGAAATTAAAAGATGTTTGCTCCTTGGGAGGAAAGCTATGGCAAACCTAGGAAGCATATTAAAAAACAGAAAAAGTCAGAGAAAGTTGAGAAATGATATACGTGAGAATATACATTGCTACGAAGTGATTTCAGCCATAAGTGCTTTGATTTTTCCCCTTCTAACTCTAACTGAAAAAGAGGCTTTTTATTGCTGAGATGCCAGGTGAAGAAGGAAGAATGAAATTATCCTAGGAAAACTCATTCAATCATATGAATGAATGAGCTTTTTTGGGGGGGGGGGAAACCTTTTATTTGTTTGCAATGTATTTAGTAATCCTATGCAGTATCATCTTAAAAAAAAAAGATCATTGTGATAACATTTTTAAAGGAATCACAGAGGGATGGGAAACTGCAAATTCTTCTTGAAATTCAACAGAGTTAAACTGTGTTCTTTTTTTTTTCCAGTACCAGCTTTAAACTGTGCTAAATCAATTCTGTGTTAATGTTACGTTTAACTGTATTATCTGGCAATGATCTGGAAAGAAAGATCCAATTCTATCATGACAGACAATTAAAAAAAGCATTTCCTTCCTCTTATGATTTATTAACCCATGAGACCTGAAAGAAAATGAAATTGCCATATTTAGGGATAAAGCAGGGTACCTCTTCAGGAAGACTTGTATTGCATTATACAATTGTCATTCCAAAAGAGATCATTTCCTTGGCTTGAAAGAAATGCAATTTGTGTTTGACATTACACACCTCATCCATTATTCCAAAATAAAAGGTATTTTGTCACATTTAGTTAGATACCTGAAAACCCAGCTCAACCATAATCAATGTATTTTAGGTATGTCTTCTTTTTCTTATGCAAAAGCTCCATCTTGTTGTATGTACATCTCAGTAGAAACAATAGCCAAAATCCAAAAAACAATGGTAGGCATGACCATCTGATATTTTAAAAATGCATTTTGATACTATTGGGGCAAAGTTGTTTAATGTCTATATCTGTTGAATTGGTGCAAATCCTGCAGGATTGTGCCAAAATAAGAATAGAATGAATGAATGAATGAAAAGATAAGGAAGGATAGGATAGGATAGGATAGGATAGGATAGGATAGGATAGGATAGGATAGGACAGGACAGGACAGGACAGGACAGGACAGGACAGGACAAGAGAAGACAGGACAGGACAAGATGGGACAGGACAAGGCAAGACAAGACAAGACTTCTTGGATCAGATCCAAGTATATCTTAGTTCAACATTTTGTTTCTCATAGTGGAATCCTTTGGGGTGCTTATATATAGAAGATGGAGACACACTCTACTCCTAAATGGCATTTTGCCGTATTTTGCACCCAATCCAGAAGTAATTCTGAATCTTCAGGGCCAACAGCTTTTCAATCTATTCAATTTATCTTCATGTCTAATGAAATGAATTCCACAAGTTAATTATGTGCTATAGGAACAAGGCCTTGCTTCTTTCAGTCCTAAATCTCTCCCCAGTGAACTTTGTGAGATGAGCTCCTAATCATAGTGTTTTGAGAGTGGGAGAAAAGCTTCTTCCTGTCCACTTTCCCCATGACATAGATGATTTATTTACACATCAATCATATGTCCCCTCAATCACCTTCTTTCCAAATTACAGAATCCCAAATGTTCTAGCTTTTTTTTTTTCATATAAAAGGTGTTTGAGCCACCTGGTTATTTCTGGCCTTTTTCCAGCTCTATTATAATCATTTTCAAATATGGTACCCAGAAATGCATACAATATTCCAGATGTGGATGTTCCAGTAAAAGCATCACAATGTTGACAGTTTTATTTTCGGCCTCTTTTCTAATGGTGCCTAACATGGAATTTGACTTTTTCCCAGCTGCCACATTCCAAGTCAACATCTTCACTGAGTTAGCCATTATGACCCTAAAATCTTTTTTACCCGGTTTGTTAGAGGACAATTTTTAGAAAAAGAAATATCATTTTTAATCTACAGGGTACCTTATGAACATTATTATGGGTCGACCGAAAGGTGCTGTATAAGGCATTCGGTCAGGCAAGACAGAATTAATTCAGGATAAGTTCCCTGGGGAATAGATCTCACCTATAACAACCTGTCAAAAGTTTGACAAGTGAATCTTGTTGATGAATGAGAAATTCCCAGAAAATGACGACAACAACAATAACAACAATAACAAAAAGATTATCATTCATCTTTGGTCTCTTGGATCCAAGCAAATGAAGAGAAGGACTACAGGGAACATGATTCTCCTGCTTGAACAAGGGGCTGGACTAGAAGACCTCCAAGGTCCCTTCTAGCTCTATTCTATTCTATGATAGCAGTCTTCCAACTATTTGAGGGGCTGTCACAGAGAAGAGGGGGTCAATCTATTCTCCAAAGCACCTGGCAGCAGGAAAGAAGTAACAGGATGGAAGCTTATCAAAGAGAGAGATTCAACCTAGAATTAAGGAGAAATTTCCTGTCAATGAGAACAATTAATCATGGCTTGCCTCCAGAGGTGCTCCAAAGTGGACAGCCATTTTTCTGGAGTGGTATAGAATTTCCTGCTTGAGCAGGGGGTTGGACTAGAAGACCTCCCTTCCAACTCCATTATTCTGTATTTGTAAATGTCCTCTATATGAGTCAATGAGATAGGATTTTTTTTTCCTTCCTTTCTACCATTTGAATGTTCCAAAGGTATGTTAATGAACTGTCAGAAACAAAGATATTCATAAGCCAAGACAGAATTTTCATCGCAACCTTTTAATAATAAAAGCAGCACACATTTCTTTTAAGGTGTAGATTTTGTTAGCCTTCTTTAACAGATGAAGACTTATTCACTACAGACCAAATTATTTTGAAATATTTTACCAATAGGGAAAAAATAGTCAAAGAGGGTTAATTGGATTTGCTGCCCAGAGTCAATTGCAGCTATGGACACTGAATAAATAAATAAATAAAATAAAAAAATAGAGTACATTTGAACATGTTCTTCAAAATGATAAGAGTTTCGATCTTAGAATTCACTGGGATGGTAACAGTTTTTAAAGAACTTAAAATCTATTCATGAATGGACCTGCTAAAGAAAATTAACAAACGCTATACCGTATTTCATGAAAAGTAAAGCTTCTAAAATCTCTTTTTTTGCAGTGGGAAAAAACTGCTGATTTCCCCCCCCCTTTAATTTTTGGTGCAAGAAATACTGAATGAAATGTCTACCTTAATTATGTTATGCTTCTATGGGAATTTGGGTTACCCAAAATCCATTCCTACTTAAGAATGAATAATAGCAATAGCACTTAGACTTATATATCACAAAAAAGATATTGAGAGTTTGGAAAAACTGCAGAGAAGAGCAACTAAGATGATCAAAGGCCTGGAGACTAAAACATAAGAAGAATGGCTGCGGGACTTGGGTTTGGCTAGTCTAAAGAAAAGAAGAAATAGGGGAGACATGATAGCAGTGTTCCAGTATCTGAGGGGCTGCCACAAGGAAGAGGGGGTCACATTGTTCACCAAAGCACCAGAGGGAAGGACAAGAAACAATGGTTGGAAACTGATCAAGGACAGAAGCAACCTGGAATTAAGGAGAAACTTCCTGACAGTGAGGACAATCAACCTGTGGAACAGCTTGCCTCCAGAAATCATGGGCACTCCATCACTGGAGGGAGGGAGGGAGGGAGGGAGGGAGGAAGGAAGGTGCTTAATAATGGGTGGAAATGTTCTCCTCTGTAGAGAATAATTCAATAAAATAAAAAATAATAAAGCACATGAACAGAAGGAAAAAATGAAAGAGAGAAAAAAAGAAACGCTCAGCATTGAAAAAAATACAGAATGCTGGTATCTCCAGATTTCTGAAATCGTGTCTGATTTAAGAAGGGGAAGCTTCATACACATATAATTAACTATTAGATTGGTGCTCATAATTATTATTTATGGTATGTGGTATTATTTTTAGACGCTGCTCAAGTTCTATTTTTCTCCTCAAACGGGCCCTTGAAATATTTTACATAATTCTATAAGCCGAAAGTTGCTCCTGAGACGTGCCAATGCTATTTGAAAGAAGGATGCATTTGGAGAATACGAAATATATGTTGCAGCAAGTAAATATTGTAAAATACTTACGGATGAGAGAGAAATAAATTATCCAATAAATAAATCCAAACATGACCCATTGCTGTTTTGCAACCCACAATGTGGCTACTCTAAATTCAAATGCTGCACATTATTAGAATATTATCAGATTGTATTAGCAGGCATGAAGTACATATGTACAGACAAGGCTAAAAAGAGGCAAAATTGACCTGGGTCAAAGAAAGATTTATGTATAGGAAAAAGGCCAAGCTTAACTTTAATCTGGAAATACTTGTTTTTTTTGGCATTTTCGAGTCAATGTTAACTACTGGTGATTACCTGGACTGGTCCCTGCAGTTTTCTTGACGAGGTTTTCAGAAGTGGTTTGCTACTGACTCTTTCCTCTTGGGACTGAGGATCAATGACAGGTCCAAGGTCACCCAGAGGATTTTGTGTCTAATTCCCATTTAGAATTCATAATATCTTGGTTTTTAGCCTGGTTCCTTAACCACTACACAAAGTGTCTCTCAACAACAACAACAACAAAAATAGCCAGAGTAAAAGAGGAAGAAGTTTAAGAGATGGGGATGGAATTTGGAACATTTGGACAACACGAGAAGCTAACAGAATAACAGAGTTGGAAGGGACCTTGGAGGTCTTCTTGTCCAACCCCTATACCATTTCAGAAAAAAATGGTTGTCCATCTCTTTTTAAAAACCTCCAGGGTTGGAGCACCCATAACTTTTGCAGGCAAGTCACTCCACTGGTTAATTGTTCTAAGTGTCAGGAAATTTCTCTTAGTTCTAGGTTGGTTCTTTCCTTGATTAGTTTCCATCCGTTGCTTCTTGTCCTGCCTTCAGGCGCCTTGGAGAATAGCTTGACTCCCTCTTCTTTGTGGCAGCCCCTGAGATATTAGAACACTGCTATCATGTCCCCCCTCGTCCTTCTCTTCATTAAACGAGACATACCCAATTCCAGCAACCGTTCCTCATATGCTTTAGCCTCCAGTCTCCTGATCATCTTTGTTGCTCTTCTCTGCACTCTTTCCACAGTCTCAATGTCTTTTTTACATCGTGGTGACCAAAACTGGATGCAGTATTCCAAGTGTGGCCTTACCAAGGCATTGTAAAGTGGTATTAACACTTCTCGTGATCTTGATTCTATCCCTCTGTTAATGCAGCCTAGCACTGTGTTGGCCTTTTTGGCAGCTGCAGCATACGTTCTTCATATGTTTCATCCTCCGGTCCCCTGATCATCTTTATTGCTCTTTTCTAGACTTTTTCTAGAGTCTCAACATCTTATTTATATCATGGCGACCAAAACTGGATGCAATATTCCAAGTGTGGTCTTACTAAGGCATTATAAGAAATGAATTCAAGAATAAAAGCTATTGGAGTAGAACTTGAAAGTGTAGTCTTAAATCTATCCTCGGTCATTCTACTGCATAGCATTCCTCTATAGCTGGGGTCTCCAAACTTGGCAACATTAAGACTTGTGGACTTCAACTCCCAGAATTCCTCAGCCAGCCATATTTGGAGACTCTTGTTCTACAGGGGAAAAAACCCCTGAGGATGAAGTATTTTAGACACTTCCTTAAACCTCTGAAGGAAAGGAAGATACAACATCTAAATAACCAACAAACTCAATATCAACATTTTTTTTTTTTACTATTTGTTCTATGGGTAGCAAAACCACCATCTCCTGTCTCCTTGAGATATTATGGATGGAGAAATTGTTCTGAAAATAACTTTACACTTACAAATGATTTTCAAGTGATTTTTTAAATGTATTTCTCTTGCTTTTTAGCATCATGTTAAAAGTTCAGAATTATTTACAGGGGCATGAAGCTGAACTCACACTGGTTGCACTTATGGGAAGTGGCTTGAGAATGAAGCTGAATAACATCTCCAGGCAAAGTGGGAAATGTAGCTAGCAGAAAATGGTGGGAAAAGCTATCTGTTAGTATGTAGAATTGTCGGTTTTAAAGCTATAAAGAAAGAGGAGGAGGAGGAGGAGAGCAAGAGAAGAAAGAAAGAAAGAAAGAAAGAAAGAAAGAAAGAAAGAAAGAAAGAAAGAAAGAAAGAAAGAAAGAAAGAAAGAAAGAAAGAAAGAAGGAGGAGGAATAGGAGGGGGAGGGGAGGAGGGGGGAGGAGGGGAGAAGGAGAAGGAGAAGGAGGAGAAGATTCTGGGGCACATTGTGAAATTAAGTAAGATAAATGGGGGGGGGGGAGCCATTAGCAAACTTTGGTATTTTCTACACACCAAAGAACCAAAAGAAAAAGAAAAAAGAGGGATTTTTTTTTCCAGAAATTGGGTGTTAGGATATTGATTGCTTTACCATAAAGCCCAACAAACTGAATGGAAAGAGAAAAATGGAATTTTTCACAAGAGATGTACCTGGCAGGATTGGGAATAGAGATATGCAAAATCTTCCATGCATGAATTCTGCATGAACCTGTACTTATCCACCATTTCTGAGTAGTCCATGCCTGAAGCACAGACGTTATGGCTATTTTGGTCTACACACGGAATGAAATGGGTCTATTGTTGTTGTTTTCATCTGGGCAGAAATGTTCTGGAGAGAATGGAAGAAAAGCCGAGGACTTTGGTAGCTGATAGCAATAGCAATAGCATTTAGACTTAACATACCACTTCACAGTGCTTTACAGTCCTCTCTAAGCAGTTTACAGAGTCAGCCTATTGCCCCCAACAATCTGGGTCCTCATTTTACTGACCTTGGAAGGACAGAAGGGTGAGTCAACCTTGAGCTGGTCAGGGTCGAACTCCTGACTGTGGGCAGAGTTAGCCTGCAATACTGCATTCTAACCACTGCGCCATCAGAGGGAAGGAAGGAAGGAAGGAAGGAAGGAAGGAAGGAAGGAAGGAAGGAAGGAAGGAAGGAAGGAAGGAAGGAAGGAAGGAAGGAAATTGAAGCAGTGGGAAGATTGGGGGTTAGCAGTGAGATAAAACATGGCGGGAGTTGCTAAAAGAAAAGGAAGAAGGAATAATGTGTACCAGATCTACTCTGGAATCTGTTTCAGACCAAATACGGAATAGCAAAATTAATCTGGGTTTCAGTTCCTCCAAACCAAGACTCTCCAAACTTGGCAACTTTCAGACTTATGGACTTCAACTCCCAGAATTCCCCAGCCAGCCATGCTGGCTGGGGAATTCTGGGAGATGAAGTCCACAAGTCTGAAAGTTGCCAAGTTTGGAGACCCCCCTGCTCCAAAGCATGGATGATCCAAAATGGTTGGGCAGAACTTCAGGGCTGTGGTGCTTTGTTCTGTGCTTGAAGCAAAGCATATATCCCATTCCTTGCATACCCTTAATTGGAAAAGATATAAAAAAGCAAGGAGATAGGGAATGTGAAAGTGCAAAGTTAAACAATGGAATGAACTACTAGGCTTTGTTAAATTGGGGTTCCCCAAAATAAATAATATTGCACCAAATCAATAGAAACAGAAGCAGAACAAGAACTCAAAACACAGATTAAGACTGCCCAAAGCACCTGGAACAGATGGACTCATCTCCAAACAAATTAAATAGGGAGTGTTAACACTCCATTAGAAAATTCACAACTTAATGATAAAGATAGCCAAAAAGCAAATCACGGCTTGACGAATGGAAGGAAGCTGTCAAACATTCAGCAATTAAGGGATTTCAATATGTTGTCACCAGTCATCTTAGTGCTGTGTTTTGGTTGAGAAAAAAAAAACTTTGTTCAGTGCCTCATTTCCAGCTTTATTATAAGCTTTCTTTTTTTATATAGAAATGTGGCAAAATATTTTTAAAATATCCAATATAATCTATGCATTTTTTTCAGGAATTCATACAGACTGTGAAGTAAATCTTTCTTCCAATCTAAGCTAGACTCTAGGATAGGTAGCTTTAGGGACCATACTGGGTCAGTTCTCTTGCAGTGTTAACAGGAGTGCTTTGCCATAGCTTTATTGTCACAAATAGCAATAGCACTTACATTGATATATTGCTTCATAGTGCTTTATAGCCCTCTCTAAGCACTTTACAGAGTCAACATATTTGCCCCCCAACAATCTGGGTCCTTATTTTACTGACCTCAGAAGGATGCAAGGCTGAGTCAGCCTTGAGCCGGTTGAAGGATCGAACTTCAGGCAGTGAGCAGAGTTAGCCTGCAATACTGCGTTCTAACCATATAGTTCATATAAAGAGTTATATGAAAGCTTCAGTTGACAACTTTATAATGCCTTGGTAAGGCCACATTTGGAATACTCTATCCAGGCTTGGTTGCTACGATGTAAAAAAGATGTTGAGACTCTAGAAAGAGTACAGAGAAGAGCAACAAAGATGATCAGGGGACTGGAGGTTAAAATATATAAGGAACGGTTGCTGGAATTGGGTATGTCTAGTTCATGGGTCGGCCATCCGAAACGTCGGATGAGCCGCACGGACCCGTTTGTCCAAAAAAAAAAAAAACCTGGGAGCCGCGCGTTCGCGCATGCGCGCGCACCCGCGTGCCGTTCGCGCATGCGCGCGCACCCGCAAGCCGTTCGCGCATGCGCGCGAGCCGTTCGCGCATGCGCACCCGTTCGCGCACGCGCCCGCCCGTTCGCGCACGCGCCCGCCCGTTCGCGCACGCGCACCCCCGCACACGCACCCCCCGCACCCGCCCGCACCCGCCCGCGCATGCGCGCATGCGCTCGCCAAAATGGCGGAGGAGGCTCCGGAGCCGCAGGTAAGGCCTCAAAGAGCCGCATGCGGCTCCGGAGCCGCGGGTTGCCGACCCGTGGTCTAGTTTAATGAAGAGAAGGACGAGGGGGGACATGATAGCAGTGTTCCAATATCTCAGGGGCTGCCACAAAGAAGAGGGAGTCAAGCTATTCTCCAAAGCACCTGAAGGCAGGACAAGAAGCAACGGATGGAAAGTAACCAAAGAGAGAAGCAACCTAGAACTAAGGAGAAATTTTATGACAGTGAGAACAATTAATCAGCGGAACAACCTGCCTCCAGAAGTTGTAGATGCTCCAACACTGGAGATTTTTAACAAACGATTGGACAACCAATCTTTTCCTGCTTGAGCAGGAGGTTGGACTAGAAGACCTCCAAGGTCCTGTCCAACTCTTTTATTCTGTTATATCCTCAACTTATAACCATTCATTTAGCAATCATTCAAAGGTACAATGACACTGAAAAAAGCAACTTATGACCAGTCCTCTCACTTATGCCTGTCACAGCATCCCCACAGTCACACAATCAAAACTTTGGTGATTGGCTACTGGCATGTATTTATGATGGCTGCAGAGTCCTGGGGTCATGTGATCACCATTTGCAACCTTCCCAGCCCGCTTCAAAGAAGCCAAATCAGTGGGGAAAGCCAGGTTTGCTCAAGGGCCGTGTGATTTACTTAACAATTGCGGTTATTTGTTTAATAACCGTGGCAAAAAAGGTCACAAATTTGGGTGTGACTAACTTGACAACCATCTGGCTTAGCAATGGAAATTCTAGTCCCAGTTGTTATCATAAGTCAAGGATTACTTATTGTGGCTGCATTGGTACATGGTCAACGCTGCTCACATCGGATGTTTTTGCATTGACAACAGATGGAAATGTAGCCATCTTTTACTTTTTGCTTTTAGAGTTAGATGATACTGAGAGGGAGGATGTGAACGAGAGTCCAGCTAGACATAACAACACTACACCTAGCGTGAGAATCAAGGTTATTGTAATCAGAGCTGATAAGGAATAGGCGGGCTGGAGAACTGGAGAGGAAGCCTGTGCTTCAGGTTAATTGGGGAATGTGATTTATGACTGTTAATTGGAGGAGGGAATTGTGCTTTGATACTATGTGCTCAGGGGAGGGGAATTCAGTTTTTGGCTTCGATTATGCAGTGCCGATATTATGCTACTCAAAATAAAGATTCTTTAAGGTAAACAATGCCTCGAAGTTCTTTTGAAGAGTTTCATCTGTCGGAACCATGACATACAATGCGTTAAGTTTGGATAATTTTGATTTCAGTTTGTTGCCTTGTAGCTTAGCTTGGTGTACAAATTCAACCCAGTTTTATTGCAATCTATTATGCCATATTAGAAAATAAACTAATTCATCAACAAAATTAAGTACGTTCGGCTAGGTGCATTCTCCTTCTAACTTTAACTATATGGTAGAGTATTTCACTTATTTAACTTCTTATTTACATAATTAAATAATTATTAATTTAATAATATTTCTAAAATATTATTTCATTTATATTGATTTAGACATAAACACAGCCCAAAGATCAATATTTTCAGTTCCTACTTTTAAAATGACCATTCTCAAGTTTATATGATTTTATTGTAAATGTCATTATAATGTAGGATGCTAGTAATGTAGCATCATAAAACAATTTTACCTTCCTGGCCTATTAGAAATTATTCTTTGTCGTGTCTCCAAAGCTATTGTCAAAAGTTTACAGTAGATTCACCCACATCGTTGCAATTATCATTAACTCAAAAGGTCAGAAATTCCATTGGTTCATTTTGACTGAGTATTTAACTAATAGAAAAAATAATAAATCTGCATCTCACATTGTTATAAAAGCTACAAGAAAAGGGCACATGAATCATTGATTCGATGACACCTTCTTCACAAGGGAAATCTAAACTTTGCTACCATCCCATTAATTAAGACAATTAAGACATTTTCAAAGTTTGGGGAAGCGAAGTCTAAAGAAAAAAACGGGAGGATCAAGATTTTGGTTACCGCATAAAAGCAATCACTCTGTACATTGCTTTTTCAGAAAACTCAAAATACTATGCCCATTTTGAATTGGATCACAGAAGAGGAGATATACAGCACAAGTAAACTTGCTGTAATATGAATACATTATTTATCTATCTATCATCTATCTGTCATCTCTCTCTCTCTCCTCTTTCTCTATGTGTCTGAATCTCTCTCTCTCTATCTGACCTCTATCATCCGTCTGTCTCTGTCTCTCTATCTAAAATATCTAAAATCTGTCATCTCTCACTGTCACTTTCTCTCTCTTTGTATCACTCTATCATTTCCCCTTTCTCTATATATAATCTATCATCTATCATCTCTCTCTTTCTCGTCTGTCTGTCTGTCTGTCTGTCTGTCTGTCTGTCTGTCTGTCTGTCTGTCTGTCTGTCTGTCTGTCTGTCTGTCTGTCTATCTATCTATCTATCTATCTATCTATCTATCTATCTATCTATCTATCTCATCCCTCTGTGTGTATGTGTGTGTGTGTGTGTGTGTATGTGTCTTTTGGCAGATTTGTTGTGCCTTATAAGAGTTTTCCTAGCCTCTGGGGTTCCAAAACCCTCTCCTAACCCTCTTGCTTTCCTACTTGACGTGGTTAAACACCACAAAGGACCATTACTTTCTCTTAAAACAGGAGCCAATAGACTGAAATAGTATTTATTGCTCAATTTATTCACCTCATTCTACAATAATGCCTGCATGCATTATTCATTGCATTCTCATTCTCCTTCCATTGCCTTTCCATTATTCACAAATGTTTACTGAGCTAATAATTGGTGAATATTCATTGCACAACTTATTCAATCCATTGCTGGGAAATAAAAAAAAAACCTCTCCAATAATAAGAGCTGAAACATCATTTTTCATTATCTTTCCAGTTCTACTGACGAAAGTAAGAAAAAGTAAGTAAGAAAGAAAAACTGCCAGTTCTGCAGGCAGTTCTTTTCTGAAATGCAATATTAATTTACAGCTGTCCCTTTCCTATTAGCAAACAATAATGCTTGGCTGGCAAAAATTGACTTGAAATTCAGTACAGTACTCTACTTACTGGGGATGGCACCGGAATTGCCATTGCTAAGTGAGGTGGATACTAAGTGAGTCACATCAGGTTATATGATTTTTTTTTTGACATGGTTCTTTGGTGAATCACTATGGCCGTTGAGTGAAGCATGCTGTCATTAGGTGAACCCAGCTTCCCCCACTGAATTTGCTTGTTGAAAGCCAACTGAGAAGGTTGCAAATGGGGATCACGTGGCCACAAGGACACTGCAACCATCACAAATCCATTACGGTTCTTAGGAGTTCATGTCGGCTGTTGATTCAGTTTACTAGATATTTGGGCAAGGTTGCACCCCACCACTCATAGTAGTGACTTTGAAATAGCTTTCAAATCAGCCTCAGTAGTCAGTAACTAACCCTTGGCTTTTCATGCTTCTATTTCCTGTGAACATAGCATGCTCTTGTGAATATTTGAGAAACCTCTTATATATATATATATATTAATTAATTTTTATAGGATTAGGAATAGGGTTGGGGTCGGGGTTAGGATTTTTAAAAATAACATTCTAAACATTTAGCAAACAGCATGTTGTCTGGGTTCGTGTATTTAGAAAACAATAAATAATAATTAATTATCATAAACAATATGTTAATTAATCGCTCAATAATCTTCTTCTTACTAGTATATATTCGAGGTTACATATCACATTCCTTTCTCTCTAACTCATTTTTCTAGCCATTGATAAAAATCATCCCATGTTCAAGAGAAACCTGAACTCTTGATTGGCCAGGACTGTCACTCATATCAAAGAGACGATAGCAACGGACTGGAGGCTAAAACATATAAGGAACGGTTGCTAGAATTGGGTATGTCTAGTCTAATGAAGAGAAGGACGAGGGGGGACATGATAGCAGTCTTCCAATATCTCTTCACATAGAAGAAGGAGTCAAGCTATTCTCCAAAGCACCTGAAGGCAGGACGAGAAACAACGGATGGAAACTAATCAAGGAGAGAAGCAACCTAGAACTAAGGAGAAATTTCCTGATAGTTGGAACAATTAATCAGTGGAACGACTTGCCTCCAGAAGTTGTGGGTGCTCCAACACTGGAGGTTTTTTTAAAAAAAAGATTGGACAGTCATTTGTTTTACATAAGGTCTCCTGCTTGAGCAGGGGGTTGGACTAGAAGACCTCCAAGGTCCCTTCCAACTCTGTTATTCTGTTATTCTGTGCACTGTCATAGAATATCCACGGTTACACGAACAAATTTTGAGTGTTTGGCAACTCATTGGTAGTTACAATGGTTGCAACATCCTGGGGTCATGTGATCACCTATTTTTTTTAACTTTCCCAGTTGGCTTCTAACAAGCAAAATCAATGGGGGAAGCTGGATTCACTTAATGACCACATGATTCATTTAACAAATGCAGTCAACCATGACAAAAAAAGGTCATCAAATCGGGCACCACTCAGTGAACAACTGCCTTACTTAGCAATGGTCCCAATTGAGGTTATAAGTCGAGGAATACCTCTACAGACACCATAGTCTTGTTCATACGTTCAGCTGAATGCATGGAGGATGCAAGCTGGCAGACATTGCATTATGATCTATATATCTATATTGCTCCAAGGGAACAACTTTTGTATTGGCTAAGCTTCTGCCCCCAGTCGGAATGGCTGCATCATTTTTAAGCTGAAATTGCCCTCAGTCGAATAGATGGCTTATCCTTGTATTGGCTGTTGAAATGTACCAGAACAATGAGACAATGCTGGCTTGTGTTATCCCATGTCAGATGTTATCTTACTAGCACCATCTGTATTTGATGACAGAATGTACTCTACTGGGTTAAGCTGGCATTACAAGTCCAAGGAAATGCCACAGTAGTGCTATTGTATTTGGCCTGCTGCCCTCGCCATCTTGAGAATATGCTTCATTTGTTTGATTGTTTTGATTTTAGCAGTTTGAAAATATGAAATCTTGGAAGCCATTTAATGTCAAATACTAATTACTATGGATATCCAAATGCTGTCAAGAAGGGGGGGGGAAATCCATAGCAAGCATCATCCAAAATGACAGGATTAGTGCTGAATTTATCTTCTTGTCCACTTTTGCCTCTCCCTTTATAAACTGCAAAAGCTGAGCAGTGTTTTCAGCTGCCTTGCTGGAAGACTGTGAATTATAAATATGGTAAATAAATAAACATGTAAATTTCTCAGAGGAGGGAGAATTGGAGAAAATCTTGCAAAATTGCATTTGGCATAGTGACTTATTATCTATGATCCCTGTTGAATACAGCTTTTTGGTTGGTGGTATAGGTTGTCCATTCAGCAAATAAATAAATATGGTAGCAGTGGTGTCCACAAGAGGATCCTGATTTTTGCCCACCCTTCACCACTTTTAGATATGGCAACTTCAGCCTAATCTTACACTACTACACCATACTACAAAAAAAGATGTTGAGACCTTGGAAAAAGTTCAGAGAACTAAAATGATCAAAGGTCTGGAGACTAAAACATATGAAGAATGGCTGCAGGACTTGGGTTTGGCTACTCTAAAGAAAAGAAGAAACAGGGGCGACATGATAGCAGTATTCCAGTATTTGAGGGGCTGCCACAAAGAAGAGGGGGTCAAACTATTCTCCAAAGCACCAGAAGGCAAGACAAAAAACAATGGTTGTAAACTGATCAAAGAGAGAAGCAACCTGGAATTAAGGAGAATCTTCCAAACAATGAGGACAACTAACAGTGGAATAGCTTGCCTCCAGAAAGCGTGGGTGCTCCATCACTGGAGATTTTTAAGAAGAGACTGGACAGTCACTTGTCTCAAATAACATAGGTTCTCCTGCTCGAGCAGGGGACTGGACTAGAAGACCTCCAAGGTCCCTTCCAGTGCTATTCTATTCTATACTAACATTTTTGTATGATCTGCCTTCAGGTTCAGGATCCCATGTCTGTGGCGTATTCAGCAAGGCACTCTGAAATTGAATGGCGCCATGGTCACCATTATTATTTTTGTTTTCAGAATTCTTAGAAAATAAAATAATGTTTCACACTCTGTTAGGCTTAAGGCATCTTTTTTGCCTTGCTGGAATAAAACAGCACTCAAAGGTAGCTACAATTTGGGGTGTTGAGGGTGGTAATACTTATAGGAAAACTAGACCTTTAGGGGTGTTTGTGAATGTTTCCTTTGAAATGTTTATTCTGGTGGATCTGCAGCTCTGATGGAAATATCCTTATCTTACTTTGCTTAATGTACATATCTTTTCCTTTTGGTGTGTTCTTAGGTTTTGACTTGGTTTGTTCAGGAAAGCTCTGAATCTTGAAGGTATTTTGCCTGTTTGCTATTCTATGTGAGCAAAGCAGTTTAATCAGTTTGTGCTTGACTGTTAATTATTGACTGAAATAAATTTAAGTGATCTTTACAACATTGTCTTTGTTTGCAACCTAGTTTCCTCAGGATTCAGCTACTTGCAACTCATGTTGATGATTAAAGGAGTGTCAAAGATAGTTAATGAATAAAATTATCTCTGAATATAATTTTCTTCCAACAACCCTTAAAAATGTCCCCTGGAAAAATCTAGAAATATAATTGCTCATTTTTGAGAAAAGCTCCTGGTAGGCAGCATGTGGTCCATTGGCCAAACTTTTTGGCACCCTTGTCTTAAAACATATCTCGGGATACTGTATGTTGCAAGGGAATTCACAATAGATGAATTGGGAATCCTCTCTTAAAAACAGAATATTATCGAAGTGGTACACTGGCTCCCAATACTGCCAACTTTCTAAATGCAAAATATTTGACCTGCAGAGATCAAATATTGAAATCAAATCTCATAGACAATATGTTCAGTAGAAGGTATAAGCCTTAGAAGAGCAGATTCAATGAAAGAAGATTAAATCAAATAATCCCTTCAAATCCCACATTTGAACTGAATTTCTGAGGTGATTTGAGGCACAGAATTGAGTCAAGAGCTTTCCAATTGCTCTGGAAAGATTGGGAGATGATTCAGAGATTTGATGGACAATCCAATTTCCTCCCAAATGCTAACTACTTTTAAGAACATAGTAACTCATATGAAGTTGTGAGAAGAAGTTTTGCTTCTTGGAATAGCGGAAAGGTTACTAATGGGCCTTTCTTCAAAGACTTTCTTCTTATGAGCTGTGGGTTGCGGGACTGCAAGTTGGCCTTTCTCCCAAAGACTTCCTGTTTTGAAGGCTTGTTAGCTTTCCTCTGAAAACTTTATCACCTTCTCTTGCCTTTGCTCGATGCAGTTGCTGAATTCTGAAAGCTCTTTTCTGAATTGTGAAGCTCTATGTTCAGTCACTCATGTCCTGGTCATCTCTTGTTTGTATTACTGCAATGCCCTTTACATTGGACTACTCTTGAGGAGTATTTGGAAGCTACAGGTGATCCAGAAAGTAGTGATATGGACCCCTGTAAAACCACTGCTATGTAAACTGCACTGGCTGCTGGTTTGCTTCCAGGTCCAATTCAAGGTGATGGTTATCACCTTTAAAAATTCTTTATGGTATGGGACCAGGGTATTTGAGGAGCCATCTTGCCCCAATGAAACTGGCCTGCCCCATTCTTTCTGGCAGAACAGCCTACAATGGACCCCATCAGTCAAGGAATTTCAACTGGATGGGGTCTAGAAGAAGACCTTTTCTGCCTTTTGGAACATCTCGCCGCTGGAGGTGAGATCCATGCCTACTCTTCTTTCCTTCAGAAAAGACCTTAAAATCTGGTTCTGCCAGTTGACGTGGGGCCTTGAAGGAGAAGCTGTAGGATGGAGGTGACTGGTGCAGTGACCGAGAATGCAGCACTTCCATTCCAGTCTGAGCCCATAGGTTTTTTTTAATCTGTATTTAATATTTTGCAATTTTAATCTGTTTTTATATTTATAATTGTTTTTATATATGTATTGTTACTATATTTGAAGATTCCCAGAGTCACTTTGGACAGTGTTGTTGGACAGAGGTTGAGATGCTAGAAAGAGTGCAGAGAAGATCAACAAAGATGATTAGGGGATTGGAGGCTAAAACATATAAAGAATGGTTGCAGAAACTGGCTATGCCTAATGAAGAGAAGGACTAGAAGTGACATGATAGCAGTGTTCCAATATCTAACAGGCTGCCACAAACCAGATGGGGTCAACCTATTCTCCAAAGCACCCGAAGGAAGGACAAGAAGCAATGAATGGAAATTAATCAAGGAGAGAACCAACCTAGAACTAAGGAGAAATTTCCTGACAGCTAAAACAATTCATCAGTGGAATGACTTGCCTCCAGAAGTTGTGGGTGCTCCAACACTGGAGGTTTTTAAGAAGTGATTGGACAACCATTTATCTGAAATGATCTAAGGTTTCCTTGTTGAGCAGGGGGTTGGACTAGAAGACCTCCAAGGTCCCTTCTAACTTTGTTATTCTGTTACTCTGTCTGTTAGTGAGATGGGTGACATATAAATTTAATAAATTAATAAACTTTCAGATGCTAATCTGCTTTCATTCTCAAAGCTTGCCTATCAGACAGACTCCTTCTATTTGCCTGTTATACCAGGCCAATGCTCTACTCTGAATGCTTCAATCAGTACACGAACCTGCCTAGCATCCAACCTGCCAATTTTAGTCTGTATTAGATTGTGCAATTGCCACACTAAATTTCTATAGCAACTCAACAGTATAAACCCAGCTGCCAGCAATTTCTTTGGCTCTGTAAGCAATATAGTTGGAAGGGGGAATGTTCTATCAGTAAGGCAACTATTCTGAGCTTTAATGTACAATATTTCTAGCAAGGTGCCCCCAAAGAATTTGTATCATACTGACACATGTGAATAGGTATCTTTTTGCTATAAGCCAGAGAAGGAAGTATAAAGAATTCATACCAAGCCTGTTGGTCAAATAAGCAAGTGATCAAGAAGTGGAAAACTAGACTCTACTTGGAAAAAGACTGGTGATTTGGCATCTTTTCATACTGTTTTCAGAAAAGGCCAATGTTACCAATGAATTAAGTCAGCAAACCTGCCTGACTTGAAAACAGGTCCTGGGATGGTTAACTTTTTTTTATTTTTAAGTGAGAACTTGCAGATTTTGAAGTTTTGGTTTAAAATGTCTCTATAGTTTCTTTGCTGGACAATTTGAAGCCTGTAGGCTTTCTCTAATTCATTTGCACTATCTTTTCTTTAAAAGAAATACAGATAGTCTTAGCCTTGCAACAGTTCGTTTAGTGGCCATTCAAAGTTATAACGGTACTGAAAAATGTGACTTATGACCGTTTTTCACAGTTACGACCTTTGCAGCATCCCCTTAATCACACGATCAAAATGCAGGTGCTTGGCAGCTGGTTCATATGTATGACCGTTGCTGTGTCCCAAAGTCATGGGATCAACTTTTACGATCTTCTGACAAGCAAAGTCAATGGGGAAGCCAGATTCACTTAACAACCAGGTAACTAACTTAACAACTGCAGTGATTCACTTAACAACTGTGGCAAGAAAGGTAAAATGGGGCAAAACTCACTTAACAAATGTTTCACTTAACAACAGAAATGAGCTCAGTTGTGGTTGTAAGTTGAGGACTACCTGTACAGAAGGAATGTTTCAAAAATGTACTGTCAGGCAGAAAGAATCAGGACTATTCATAAGGCTGAAGATTTATTCAGGCCTATACACCAGAATCTGATAAACTAAACTTCAACATTAAATTGGTGCTAGATAAGAGTCAACAGAATACAAGGGGGCTGGACATGGATCTCTTGTGACAGTGCAAGGATTCTAAACTAATGACACATTTCACTCTGCCCCCTAACTCTGCCTTCTCTTCTCCAACATCAATTCTGGTATCTATCTAGCTAAAACTTTACAGCTTTCTGTTTTGCAAAGAATCCACCATCCTTGCTATCCCTGTGCCATTCTATGAACAAACCAAAAAGCTGCAGATGGTTTGAAGTTTCCCTATTAAAGTCTATGGGAATATATTTTATCAAGTTGAATATTGAATCCGTTCGTAATGAGCCTTCGTCACCTCCAAATCTTGAATTTCAGATCAAATATTCATTGATTCACAAACCGCTAACATTCACACAAATATGTTCAGCAGTGGTATGCCGAACAAGGAAAAAAATAGAGACTATATTCCTGGGTTTAAACATGCTGTAGATGCATTTTTTGTAAGTGAAAATTTGTTTTGCTTCATCCAAACAAAATAAATGATGTATAAATAAAACAAATGGTCATATTTGATTTTTTTTTTAATGATGTCAACACTGCTTCAGAAAGTGGCATAAAGTAGACTAAAATATTAGGGGTAAAGAAAACATTAGGAAGAAAAATATGCTCTCTATATGTAAACAAAGTATAGACACATAGTGATTGGACTATATTCAAATAAGTATCCAATTTAAATCTGTTTTCCTGTAAGGCTAAAAGAAGTTCAACTCTATGAACATGAAATCTATATCATAAAGATTCTTCTTCTTTCAGTGCGCTGAAAGAATATTATAAAAGGAAATCAAACAAATGTATCTTAAGATTTTCACAAAGATCACTTAAAAGCGTCAGGTAAACCGAATTCTAGTTTAGAGTCACTAAACTATTTCCTTTCCTTCTTGGCTCCTGCAAAAATGAAGGTTAAAATCTGTCTAGATGAGAAATAAGTATTTGTAAAAATTCATTCCTGAAAAATGAAGAGGAATGTAGGAAGGAATGTGCAGAATGCTCCAAACATTAAATGTTCTGAGTTCAGAATCACTATTTGAAAGGTTTTAAATTCAAGGTTTTTTGCTTAAATGAGAGCCAGTTAGGTGTAGTGGCTAAAGCATCTGGCTAGAACCCAGGAGAGTGTGAGTTCTAGTCCCAACCTGGGCGCAAATAGCAATAGCATATAGGCTTATATACCATTCTAAGGAGCTTTACAGCACTCTCTGGGCAATCAACAATGTATATTGCATATTGAGCCCCAACAATCTGGGTCCTCTTTTTAGTGACCTCAGAAGGATGGAAGACTGAGTCAACCTTGAGTTCCGTCGGGATCAAACTCCAGACTGTGGGCAGAGTTTGCCTGCAATACTGCACTTTAACCACTGTTCCACAGGGCAAAGCCAGTTAACAGAATAACAGAGTTGGAAGGGACCTTGGAGGTCTTCTAGTCCAACCCTCAGTTAATAACAATAACAATAACAATAACAATAACAATAACAATAACAATAACAATAACAATAACAATAACAATAACAATAACAATAACAATAACAATAACAATAACAATAACAATAACAATAACAATAACAATAACAATAAAGTTGGAAGGGACCTTGGAGGTCATCGAGTCCAACCCCCTGCTCAGGCAGGAAACCCTATACAATTTCGGACAAATGGCTGTCCAGTCTCTTCTTAAAAACTTCCAGTGTTGGAGCATTCACCACTTCTGGAGGCAGGCTGTTCCACTGGTTAATTGTTCTAACTGTCAGGAAATTTCTCCTCAGTTCCAGGTTGCTTCTCTCCTTGACTAGTTTCCATCCATTACTTCTTGTCCTGCCCTCAGGCGCCTTGGAGAATAGCTTGACTCCCTCTTCTTTGTGGCAACCCCTGAGATATTGGAATACCACTATCATGTCACCCCTAGTCCTTCTTTTCATTAAACTTGACATACCCAATTCCAGCAAACGTTCCTGATATGCTTTAGCCTCCAGTCCCCTAATCATCTTTGTTGCCCTTCTCTGTACTCTTTCTAGAGTCTCAACATCTTTTTTACATCGTGGTGACCAAAACTGGATGCAGTATTCCAAGTGTGGCCTTACCAAGGCATTGTAAAGTGGTATTAATACTTCACGTGATCTTGATTCTATCCCTCTGTTAATGCAGCCCAGCACTGTGTTGGCTTTTTTGGCAGCTGCAGTACACTGCTGGTTCATATTTAAGTGATTGTCCACTAGGACTCCGAGATCCCTCTCACAGTTACTACTATTGAGCAAGTTCAGACAAGAAAACCTATACCGTTTCTGACAAATGGTTGACCAGTCTCTTCTTAAAACCTTCCAGTGTTGGAGCACCCACAATTTATGGAGGCATGTTGTTCTGCTGATTAATTGTTCTAACTGTTGGGTGACCTTAGGCCAGTCACTTTCTCTTAGCCCTAGGAAGGAAGCAATGGGAATTCACTTCCCAGAAACCTTGCCAAGAAAATTTCAGGGACTTATCCAGGCAGTGTCTGAGAATCGGAGGTGACTGAACGGAAGGAAAACAAAAACAATTCAGTATATGACACCTCAGATTTTAGTGTGCTTTATGTACCATGTTGTTTCATGTATTCATAATTCGAAACAATGGAAATGCAGAAAGAATCACTTGCTCCTTAATTTGTTTGTCCTGGATCCACAAAGCTCATTTTGGACAGAAGCTCGGCAGAAATTCCAATGGAATTCTCTCCGTGAAATGTTTTAGTGCCAAATTGGAACAAAACATTTATTTTCTGTTTCATTTGTCATATTGTTGCATGATCGATTGTTACAAATATAACAACGAGAACCAAAATAATTCATTAGGATTTTTTATAGAGCATTAGGCATGGTAAATGAAGATGTTTATATTTCTGTAAATGACTGATATGCTGTTCCTTTTTGTAAACGAGGCTCTGATTTTAACAAACAAAATTGGTATGGCTATTTTTGTTTCAGGCATATTCCTACAGTTAAGTAGCATTTACCAAACAGTGAACAATACTGCCCAGAAAATATTCCACTTTACTTCACAAACAAGCCAACGTGAGCGTCACTTAGCGAGTAGCAAGGATTGTCTTTTGACCAATTTACACTTTGAAAATGAAGATCAGAAAAGGAAATATTCAGCTTTCTCCAAATATCTTTTGGATATTTTAAAGCCAAACTATGAAGTTTGTAGTTATTTGTCTATAACTCAGAAGTGGGTAACCTACCTATCTAATGACAACTTGGACCTTAATTCAGTGGTGGGATTCAGCCAGTTCGCACCAGTTCGGCAGAACCGGTTGCTAAATTTTTTGTTGCCCAGGCCCAGAATGGACTTCCGGAAGTGGCATCCACACAGAGAACCGGTTGTTGTTCACGTATTTGAATCCCACCACTGCCTTAATTTCAAAATTCTCTATGGGGAAGTGTGTTAAGAACCCTTCCCCACAGCCTGCTGCTAGAGACAAAGAAAAGGATGTCGAAAAGAAAACACAAATGTGTGTTATATAAAGAGTATGATTTCCTGAACACTTCTTGTTCACAGTCAGACTGAAACCTGTGGAAATAAAGAAAGAAAAATTCTCATTCCTGGTAAAAGTGAACCAAAATATTTTTTTATATATTTTGGTTCCTGCTCTTTTCTAAGCAAACAAACAATCCCCCCCCAAAAAAATCACATAACCAATCTACACTTTTTAAAAATATATATAGATAGACAGATCTGTGCAAAACTGCATGCTTTTAGATCAGTATATACACAACATGCCTAATAGAAGCAAAGCACACACCCAAAACATATTACTTTCATGTTGTAGGGAGTGCAATTTCTATTTAATGCTACTGCCCTTAGACAAGGATTCAAAAATAACCTCTCAACTCACCTAGTTCTGTGCTACCATGTGTACGATACACCATATCATTACTTAGGATTGGAATGCCTTATAATAGCTTTTTATCTGGATTTATTTTAGTCTCTTTGTTCTCAATTATTTTTAGATTCTATTATACTTATTGTTACTCTCTTATACACATATGCATATATATAGAGAAGGATGTAACACTTCTTTTATTCAATATCTTGTTTGAATCTCACCTCAGGGAGGCAATAAATAAATCTGAAACTACTACTTTCACGCGGTGGTTTATAAATAGTGATAAAAGCATACGTCGATGAAGAAACAGGACCGAACAAGAACTGAAATAAGACTGAATAAGGCTAAAAGGAAATAAGTAATGAACAAAATCAGCCTGAAAAGCGTGCTTTGCTTCTGCTTGAAACAGGTGAATTATTTGAAATGTTTCTTAAAAAAAGGAGAGAAAAAGTCGCCGACCATCTTTTGCAGGGTAATAGTTCAAATTTCCCTCATTTGAAAGTCATTGAGATTGCTCTTTCTTTTACATGACATCTGTAAGTGTGTGTATGTGTGTGGGGGGGTGAGGGTGTGTGAAATACCAGTGTTAAGTGAACTTTGGATAGGATTGGATTGCTTAGGCTATAATGAGCAAAGTTGGGGAGCAGAGAGTAAGACCTTACAAAGACACAATGGAGATTCTCAATCATCCAGATCATGGTTGTTCCAAATGTATTTTTCCCAAAGGCAACTGGACTTTCTTAGAGGGTTTTTTTTTTTTTTTTGGTCATTAGCACATTGAGGGTTGGTTATTAGATCTCTGAGAGTTGTTTCAGTCTTTTTCAGCAGTCCCAAGAAGGTTCCACACCGATTTACACTCTGATTCAGGTGACTCTGAGGATATAATAAACCTCCAAGTGGCCCCAATGACTCTCAGAGAGAGTGCTAATGAACAGATGACTGCATTTAACGAACAGTCCCTCTGCAAAACAAAAGCCCACTCTTTCAAAGGCAGCAAAGTCCACATTTTGGACAGAGAGGACTGCTGGTTTGAAAGAGGGGTCAAAGAGGCCATCAATGTCAAACCTGAACAGCCCTCTCTCAACAGAAGGGGAGGGATCTGACATCATCTATCTCCAGTCTATAACACAGTCCTTTCAACAGTTCTAAGAAGGCTCCATACCCATTTGCACTACTCAGGTGACCCTGGAGACACAGATACGCCTCCAGGTGGCCACAATGACTCTCTAAAAGAATGCAAATGACCAACTGTCTGCAAAGAGTATAAATCCTTCTTTTCCCCACCATCCATTCAGAGCTGAAGAAGCTTCTTGGATGAGAAGTGAAACATCTTCAAAGGAAAAACAGGAATGCCCAGTTGCCTCGTGAAAAAGCATCTTTGGGACAACTATGACCCGGATGACTGAGAATCTCCATAGACAGACGACTGCAAAGAATATAAATCCTTCCATTCCCCCACCACACAGTTAGAAGTGAAGAAGCTTCTTGGAGGAGAAGCCAAGAGTTTTCAAAGGAGGGGGGAAAAAACCTAAGAAAGTCGAGTTATCTTTCAGAAAAAGCACCTTTGGGGCACAACCCCATTCCACTTTTTTTTAAGCTAGGAAGCTGGAATATTCCAAACACCAGCATCATGATTAATTGTAACAATGCCTTGGGGTCCCACAATAATTTAGAAAGATAATAAGAAAATAATTTGAAGAATGGGTCCACTACATATGCTTACAAGACCACTTGAGTCCATCTCTAGCTTAGCAAAGGAACAGTGAAAATCAAAGAGAAACCAAAAGAATTGTGTCAGGATCCTGGCATCCCTAGATTTATTGCCAATTTGGACCTGGCTGGAAAAAAGAGAATTGAGATGTTCCTCTTCAGCTAAGACAATAAGTTGGGTGGCTGAGAATAATGAGATTCTTTGTGGGATGGGGTATATGTCTAACGTGATTATTTTCTTATTGCTTCCTGTATGAAAGTGCAGATTGGTTTATGTATGTAGCAGGTGTTCAGGTTAGGTGAGACATTTCCATCTGCTCAGGTTTTTTCTGTTCCATCTGTCAGAGAATCTCCTAGTATTTTAAGGGCCGCCTGTAAGTCCTACTCAATGGAGAAGAGCACTCTGTTTCCAAGAATGCAAACTTCTTTATTCCTTTTCCATTTTTGTGGCGATGCATTTGTCGCTTTATGGAACGCTGTCATGGTTGACTTATTAATATTGCCCTCCATGATGTCATTGTGGAGATTATTGATGAGATATCACAATTTCACCTCTTACTATTTACTGTTTTATGGTTGGCTTTGGGATTTCGTTGCTTCTCAGACATGCATGGAACTCTTTGAAATGACCAAAGGGGGAATTGAGGGTAGAACTTTGGAGTTTTCCTAGTTTAAGGCCGCGTCTTGCCACACTGTCAATTTTAAGATGTGTGGACTTCAACTCCCAGAATTCCCCAGGTGGCATGCTAACTAGGGAATTCTGGGAGTTGAAGTCCAGGCTTCTTAAAGTTGCCAGAGTTGGGACACACTGCATTAAGAGGAAGTAAATGGTGGTTTTAAAATAAGTTAGGCCTATTAAGCCTATCCCAGAATGAACTTCAGATAGGAAGGCTAATTCTTTGAAAAAAGAACTGTCTCCAATTCAGAGGTATCCATGATGGGGTGAATGGTACATGAAAAAAGATGGTGGATGTGTTGATGCTAAGGTAACAAGGAGAGGGGAGCTGATTACATGGTAGTGGCTGCCATCATGATTCTTTTTACACCCCCTCCCATTTCCCATGAAGATGACCTGCTCAAGATGTTGGCATGTTGCTGCTGAATTTCAGAAACTCTTTGTGGAGAAGAAGAAAATTTTGAGAACTTTTTAAGAATAGTTGAGAAGAAGAAGAAGAAGAAGAAGAAGAAGAAGAAGAAGAAGAAGAAGAAGAAGAAGAAGAAGAAGAAGAAGAAGAAGAAGAAGAAGAAGAAGAAGAAGAAGAAGAAGAAGAAGAAGAAGAAGAAAAGAAGAAGAAGAAGAAGAAGAAGAAGAAAAGAAGAAGAA